>VZTG01000394.1:67162-94934 GCA_013397845.1 Melanocharis versteri
AATAATAATAATAATAATAATAATAATAATAATAATAATAATAATAATAATAATAATAATAATTCTGTATTTGTATTAAAGTGACTTGAGCTAGGAAGAAAGGATGAGCAGTGTTGAGCAGAAATCCCAAGGTAGATGCCTAAATTATTTTCAGGGTTTTGACATAATCTCTGATTTGGTTTCACAGAGTTCTGATGCTACTTTTTATGATTCATCCAGTCGTGTGATCAAAAATAGATTCAGGATTGTCAGAGATTTATTCAGATAGGAGATGTGCACCAGTGTTCCTTCTCCTCCAGAAATAAACAATACAAATAAATAAACCCACTGTCTTTATCTATAAATTTAAAACCAACCAACCAACCAACCTAGAAGTCATATGTATTTAAAGTAGTATTAAAAAAAAAAAATGAAACCTCTCCTCGCATTATAACACTGGACAGATGGTTATGTCATATAGGTTTTTATAAATTTAGATTATTTTTAAAATATACGTTTGTCTTATCACTACCTTCCTATTATATTGGTATGTCTCCACAGAAGTATCCTACTTCATTGGTGTAGTCTGTTTTCTTGGTTCTTGGCTGTTCAAAAATATGAGAACATACTAGTCTGACCGTGTTTAAATATTTGTAGCATTGTTAAGTCTGAACTCTTTTTCTTGAGAGAAATAGGCATATAAACTCATCTCATGCAAAAGTATGTATCTTAAGACCAGATGAGCTGACCTCCTAAAGNAGATGGCTATAAGGTGAAGGAGGGTAGGATTAGATTAGATATGAAGAAGTTGTTTACCATGAGGGTGGCGAGGTAGTTGAACAGGTTGCCCAGAGAAGCTGTGGATACTCCATTCTTGGAAGTGTTCAAGGCTAGGCTGGATGGGGCTTTCAGCAAAGTGTTTTATTGGAAGGTGTCCCTGCCCACAGCAGAGGACTTGGCACTAGATGATCCTTAGGTCCCTTCCAACCCAAACCATTCTACAGTTCAATAANTTTATCTATAAATTTAAAACCAACCAACCAACCAACCTAGAAGTCATATGTATTTAAAGTAGTATTAAAAAAAAAAAATGAAACCTCTCCTCGCATTATAACACTGGACAGATGGTTATGTCATATAGGTTTTTATAAATTTAGATTATTTTTAAAATATACGTTTGTCTTATCACTACCTTCCTATTATATTGGTATGTCTCCACAGAAGTATCCTACTTCATTGGTGTAGTCTGTTTTCTTGGTTCTTGGCTGTTCAAAAATATGAGAACATACTAGTCTGACCGTATTTAAATATTTGTAGCATTGTTAAGTCTGAACTCTTTTTCTTGAGAGAAATAGGCATATAAACTCATCTCATGCAAAAGTATGTATCTTAAGACCAGATGAGCTGACCTCCTAAAGTATCCATTTTTCTTTGTGGATGGGCTTAGATGTGTACAACTACACAGTTTGCTGTCATGAATCCATCCTCTGAGACTCCTAAAAAGTGAAATCCACTTTCAGTACTTACTGTCATGTGCTTGACATGCAAAATAATGGGATTTTTTAATCTATTTATTGGGTAGGGTGTTTTGGGGTTTTTTTTGTGATGGTGGGGTTGCTTTTATGTATGTTCATGCGTTTGCAGCCCAACACATATTTAGTGTTGGCATGTTTGCCATAAAAAGTTTCCATAACTACCCCTTCACAGTGTATTCAGAAACTACTGTTCAATAAATCAACATACAAACCCCAGTTAGGAGTAAAATTCTTCTTTTGAAAAAGTGCTTTAGAGAACTGAAATTGCTTGCTTTCCTAGTGGTATTTAATAGTCTTGGCAAAGTGATGCAAATGATTATAAAAATCTTTGGCAGATTTCTCTGTGATCACCAAGACACTCTTTTAACTATTTTCAGTTCCACCTTAGATCTTGTGAACTCTTCTTGTGTACATAAACTAGGGATATGACATTAAGGTGTTTCAGAATGACCAGAAACAAGTGAAAAAAATACAGGACAGTCTTCCTTTTTTAGTGTGTTGTTATGATGACTTCTGAAAATAAAGGAAAACATGTCTCTAATGAGAGCATTTAAACCCATTGCAGCACCTGAGATCATATATTCAAGACCACTCCCATTATGCTTAGGTGCTGGAAGAATAACTAAGCCTATCTTCTGATTCATGAGGAGGTTTTTTAGACTGATACTCAAAGAAAGCCGAAAGAGGGTTAGAACTATAGTCCTATTTGCATAGGAATAACATTTTAGAAAGCTCAGACAATGACAAGAGAGCATTACTGTTATTCCAGTGTTGCTCTACAGTATGAAGGTAGAGTTCTTGGGTGTATAATTTCCACTGAGGATAGAATTGCTTATAGACTTCAGTTAATTTGGAGAGGGGAGGAGCTTCCCCTGTTCAGGGTAAAAAAACCCCAAAATCTAGTACTCTGTGGTAACATGTTTCATTTCTGCAAATAATGTATTTCCCAGAACTGTTAGCAATGTTTATATGTTACATTATAAAAACAGACAAGTAAATTTACATTTTGCCTTTTGAGATAACAGTGTTTCTATATTTATAAGAAAATATAGTCTCTTCAATCAGAAGTGTAAAAATATTTATTAACACATCCTGTATCTATCCTATAAATTGTCTTCCTTAGTAGTACACTCTTTCTTCTGAAGCTGGTTCTGCTCTGATACTTTTATTAATAAAAATATATCAATTTTATTTTGCTACTGTGGTATTTATACCTAATGTAAAGGTTCTTTGAATATCCATTGATTTTCTCTAAGAAGTAATAGGTATGAAAAATTCTTTGACGATGTACAGTCTATCTTCTTATGTTCAGTTCTCCTAGACGTAGCTCCTTTAATCTATGCTGTCTTCATCAGCAGTATTTGCTTGTAGCCAACATAAAACATCCTCTTCCACACAGTTTTTAAAAAATATATAGTGGCTATAGTGGCTATAAAGTCCCTTAAGTATATTGTAAGTAAAGTCAACTTATTCCTAAAATTTAAATTTTTTTAAGAAGGTCCATTTTAATGTATAATTCACTGCTCACAGGCCAAGCATATTAGAGATGAGGCATTTAGTTTAATGACTGAAAAGGAAAGTTTCTTCTAGTGTGCTTGCTTATTCTTGCTTACATTTTTTATATATGTTAAGTTTTGGGTTTATTCTCTTTGTATTAGTTGTTTTCTTTCAAAGATATGTTGAGGCCACAAGGTTTCCCTGGATTAACTGTCTTTATGATAAAGCCAGCCCACAAGGAGGACTTTCACAGAAACAGATGAGCTGTGGGTTTAGGGGAGAGGTGGGAGACAGCTACCTTCCATATCACATTTTGCAAATAACAGTTTTCAAGCTAGAAAGAAGACCAGCTACAGAGCCTACAGCAGAACAGCACACTGTATTTTATTTTCTACATTCAAATACCTATTTCCTTCTCTTTTTTGTCCTTTTTTTTTTTTCTCAACACAGAAGAAACAACAATTTTAAAGCAAATATATTTATAATTCTTTTCATTTTCCAAGTTCCATTAATGTGTGACAATGTTTTACACAATTATGTGGTGCATGGAAATAAACACTTTTGGCCATAATTTTTTTTTATTAGTTATGCAGGAGAAAAATTAAATTGCAAATACCACTTCTTTCCTTTGTCAGATATGCAAATTGGTCTCAATATTTATTTTTGTAAATTGTTTCACACCAAAGGTACAAAATCTGAACTTGTGAGGTAGCCAGTAATTTGTATATACTTCCATGATAAAATTTGTCAAATGAAATATTTTAGATTGTATTGCCTGATACATGTTTTTGTTTTTGTTTTTTTAACTAGTGAAAAAGGCCATAGATTTTAAATCTAGAGGATTTAAATTGTTTCCAGGGAAAGACAACAGCAACAAGTTTTCTATCTGTGAGTGTACTCCTTTTTTGTTACTTTTTTCTAGTGCAAGAGTGAAGTTTGTGGTGTGTTGTTTGTGTGTAATTATTTATGTATTCTGATAATATAACTGGTTTCTCCAGTCTGCATGGTGAATTTATAAGAATGGTTCTACTCTTAAGACAGCCTTTCTATAAATCTGGCATTGTAGAAGGACATGTTATTTTGTCAGTAATTTCACAGTGAACTTACAGTATTTGCAAGGAAATAAATATTCAGCCTCCTAGGTGTCAGCTGTAAATTAAGCTGTGAGTAGGAGATCTATTATTTTAATTGAACCTTAGTGGTAGCATCAAATGCTATGCAGACTAAAGCATTTACGAGTGTACAACCACATATGAGGTCACTTTGAAATTTTTTAAAATTCATTAAGTTTGACATTTTAACTGATTAACTAGGTGTAGCTTTAAAAATTCTGGAGATGCTTGGTGCCTTCAATTTTAATTACAGAAATTCGAAACTAAAAGTGCTTGACTTCTCAGCGGACCAAGTCCTGATTGAATCATAAGCAGGAGTCAGGCAACTTTTTACCACAAATTAAGTAGATGTGTCTCTAAATGTATTAAAAGTATAGTTTTGAAAAAAAATGTGCCATTTTTATAGAGGCCTTTTTGGAATAGAACCACATTTTAAATATTAGAAATAAATAAAATGGACTAAATGTTAACATACGTTTGATTATACTACATTTCATTATTCTTCACAGGACTGAAAGGAGTTGCTTTTGAAGCTCCCTAGGTTGGACATGTTTGCACTAATTATTTGTTTAAAGTATCGGTGGTGGATTCAGTTTCCAGAACTTAGCAAGACACGTTAGCATATGTTTTAATTTTTGGTGTTAGATTTTAAACTGTCAAGATATTAGATACGATTCCTTTTTTTTAGAGGAAGATGTCTCCATGCAGCAAGAACGTTTAGCATTCACCAAGTCAGAAAAATAAAGCAAAACACACTTCTGTTCAATTTTTGTAGTGTCATGTATTGCCATATTCAACTTCTCTGTAAACTGCATCACCTAAATAGTTTTGTAAGATATTTCTGGTTTATTTGAAAAATTTGTCTCAAGATATTAAAACAAAAAAAAAAAAGCCTATTGGATGAATGGAAAACAGACTGGTTATGCAGAAGTAGTAACACTAAGATAGTTACAGCAGTGTTTATAAAGTACATTACTAATGTCTCTGTCTGACGGCCCATCTGCGATTCTGTAGTTACAAGTAATAATACAATAATGATACAATGGATTATAAAAGAGATTGTTTATTTTACGCTACTTATTACATTTTCTACTATATAAACTTTAATAGGAAGTCCATATTTATAATGAAGTACCAGATACTCATGATATCCAAAGCTGATTGTTATGAAATTAGTGATGAAATTTATCAACGTATTTTTGAAGGTCTTTAGGTAATTTCATATGTTATGATATTCTATGTGAAGCTGGAAACTTCTTCATCTTTTTTGTTATTGATTATGCAGAATAGATTACCTGTATGAGTCAATAATAAGTGAAGGTAAAAAGCTTGGTGATCTGTACCTTTCGTGATCATAATCTTGTCATAAATAGATAACTAAGGTTTTATATTGTAATCTAGCATTTGATTCTCCAGTCACTTTGGTAGCTGAGGATGTTGAAGAGATAGTATTTTGTAAGAAGCTTATGTATTTGGCAGTTGATGAGATAATTTTCTCAGTGTGGCCTCAGCTGGGTCTGTACTTGCATTACAATGACAGATAGAGTTCTTTAACAAAAACAGTGACCAACATTGTTGATCTGTTAGTGAAAATATGGATAAGTGAATATCTATTTTACATTATGCCTTGTATTAGCAATGTCTTTAGAAATTTTCTGAAGTCTAGCATTCTCATCTGTATGCCCTTTCATTACTTTACATCTCTTTTTTTTAATATCTCAGTTGTATAACATTCAATACTAATGCATAGGTGATTTGCCAGAGTAAAGGCACAATCGTGTTATTTGATATGATGATACACTTTGAAACAAGTATGCATCAGCTTCAGTTTAGAAGTTTTGACACTAACAAATGAATTAATTGGTGGATATAATTCAATCTGGATTAGAACTCTGGAGTTTCTTGATACCAGTTTCATGACCAGACCATGAATGAATGTTTTCCCTAGATGCATTTAATGTACTACAGGTAACCCTTTAATTGCTTATTGTCAGATGAGCATCTGGGGTGTAAAACAAAAATATATAGACAGATATCTGAGGAATTACATAGGCCTATAGACTGAAAAGTCAGGCATTATGTTTATAAAAGTAACATCAATACAAAAATCCTAAACTGTGAAATTACATTTCATTAAGTGCCTAACAGAAACCAGAATGGGTTTAAGATTGTGTAAATGCATTTTGGAATTGGGATCAAATCAGAAATCACTATCTACCTATAACATTTTACTCTGTATTTTTACTGCAGTATACGTCTTAATTTTTTTAAAAAAATTGATTTTCTTTAACATAAGCCTTTATACTTTTGTTCATGAATATTGATAATTCCATATATTATGATTTAAAATTATATTCTGTAGAGTATTTCTAGGAATGAAACTTTATGCAGAAGGTGTCAAAAACCAATAGGATTTTCAAGCTTCTGTTTCTGGTAGAAATTGAAGTGTATAATAGTTCTTGTGTCTTGCAATCCAGTAGAATATTCTTTTTATATGAATATTTGCTCTATTATCTGTGTATGAGAAAACATAATGTACAAAAATAAAATAATAATTTGAAATATTAAAATGAAAATTATAATAAATAGAAGTAATATTGTTTAAACACTTTTTTTTTTTTACAGTAAAAATTTCTTCTGTGTGCATTGATATACAATGCATGGCCAAATGGCACCATTATAATTTCTATAATATTATTATCAGACATCATGAATAATTTTTTAACTATAGTTTTAATATATATTTAATGTCAGAAAAGTTTGAATGTCTTCTATATATAGGCAGGCTGTTTTTGATGATTCTGAGTTTCTCATGTCTCATAATGAAGCACCCAGATATTTCAAAGAGAGAGTTCATTCTAAATGCTTATTCAACAAGATGGACTTGTTAAATGCAGTCTATGGAATTGTAGTTGTCAGAGAAATATATATATTTCAACACTAACCTGAGCATGGGTTTCTGTAGCTAGCATGCTTTCACCACATGTACACCTATTGGAGGAGGAAAAGACTGAAATCTGAAACCAGGAGGAAGACTCCTCCTGGCCCAAAAGTCCCCTGAACATAGAAATTCAGATGAAGAGAGATTGTCTTGGTGTGTTTTTAGAGCAACCTTTGACATATTACAGGTGTCTTGGGACAGAGGAGAGTAAATAGTGTGGTTCCAGCTGACAAGCACTGAGCTTGATAGTTTTTTTGAGCATCTCTATGTTGAGATGTTTTCTGCTTAAGCCTGTACAACATTTGCTTTTGGCTTTTGGCTTCCTCAGGGGTACCAAACCAATTCTTCCCTTTCTATGTATGTAAGAAGACAAATTCCAAAGAAGAGAAACCCCCAAGTATTCTGAATTGTATTCCTCTTCATTAAAAGCTGAAATTTAATGAACACCTTTAGAAGTAGAGTTAGGATCTACGTTTTTGTTTTTTTTTTTTTAATCCAGTAGTGTGGTTGCCCTAATTAAATGCAAACCTTTTTCGTAAAGGGAAGTAAAATTCTAATGCTGCAAATCCATTGGTCTAGTTCATCAGTAACAAAGACGGATAAAGGTTAAAGTATTTTTCTGCTTAATACAAATTACTTGGCTTCATGTCGACTTGTTTTTTTTAAAAAGATATTTTTCTTTCAAGCCATCAATTTATCAAGTAATAGCAGACTAACCTGCTTTCCTAATTTTTCAGTTTTGTGACTAGGTGGTTGAATATGCTGAAGGTTAGATTGTTTCATACAAATTTCTGAAAAATACGGAGGATGGTTCACAGGAAGTTTCTCTCTGAAGATCCGTTTTAGTTTATTGTAAGATAAATGTATGCAAATCAAACTGGCATTTTGAGTTTACCTTCAGATCACCATATTTTGGGAATATATACATTTTCAATACTGATTAAGGACAATTCTCTCAGCAGGAGCTTATGCATTCAAGTTTTATTATAATTCAAGGAGAAAAGGTCAGCTCTTAGTGGAGATGACATTTATTAGCATATGTTCAGAATAAAATCTTACAGCCCTAAACTTGATGAACACTCCTTTAAATGTTAATGTTTCTAAGGAAATAATAATAACATTTCCATATGGATTCAATAATATTGCAAGCAAACAAAATAGGTGATTAATATATCTGATAAAAAAAAATTGTATTATTTTTTTGAAAAAAAAAAATACATGCTTGTTTATCGTAGGGAGGAAAAACGTATTGAAACAAGAGTTTATAAGGGTGATGATATTCTGTAGAAAATCTGTTTTAAAAGACTTAAACTGAAAAGAATATACTTTTTCATATTTGTTAATTGCTTACCTCTGTGTTTTCTAAAAACTTCATTATTTTATCTCTTTTTTTGTTTGTTTGTTTATTTTATTTTATTTTATTTTGTTGTTTTGTTGTTTTTTTTTCTTTCCAGTAAATGAGGGAGGTATTAAACAGGCATCCAATTTGTGTCCAGATCCTGGAGAACCAGAAAATGGAAAACGGATAGGCTCAGATTTTAGGTAAAATATAAATTCTACTATTGTATCATTTCTCTAATACTGAACTTGGAAAATGAATATGTTAAAAATGTATTACTGTTGCTGAGTACTCTTTCAAAACTGACCTTCTTAGTAAAAAGTGCACTAGAATTCTGTGTAAAATTATGTAATGCAATATAGCGTGTACTTAGTATGCAAAAAGGTAAAATACCTACTTAGAAGAGATAATATATCTCCGAAACTTTAGCAAACACTGGATTGAAGGTAAGTTTATGTTATTTTCTCATGTAAATACTGTGTTAGATTCATAAATATTGAACATAGATGTTGTACTGGAGGTTTTTCCAAAGGACAAAGCAAAACTGAATATAACACAAGAAGAACAATAAAACCTCAGAGACGAAATTTCAGATCTTACAGAAATACTCAGTGGACTCTAACAGAGAATATTGCATTTCCTACAGTATGTTTTTCAGGAACCCAGAAGTTTCATACATGCGGATGCATTTCCCTAGTAGTCCTCACATTGGCCTAGCACTCTTACTGCAGACTATTTTTTAAATTAATTTTTATGTATCCTCCTCTATTTGCAGCTATGTCTCAAATTCCTTATCTTGTTAAGATAAAAAAGGCTTTCAATATTCTTTCAAAACATTCTATGTTGTTTTCTCAGTGAACATGACTCCTAGTTCCAGTATCACTAGTGGCTGATGAGTAGACATATACATAATGACTTTTCGAGAATGTTTTGGATTAATTTTAATATATTTTCTGAGTTTCTGATTTTTTCCTTTTCAATTCTTCAACAACTATTTAAAAGCATTAACATGCATATTATTTTATATCTGACATATAAATACACTTCAGACTGTATAAAAAAAAATCTAAATCTATGTTCTTGTTTCACATCATACGCTAATTTCACACTATGTTTACAAAACTCTTCAAAACACCTTTTTGATGAATGAAAAAAGAAAGAAGTAGAAGGGAGATAATTTTAAAATAAATTGGTTTTATTACATTCAGGTTTGTTTTCTCTGTATTTTGTATTGTTCATATCACACAGCACACTTCTACGCATTTGAAGATAACTCAGAGTAATCTGGATGTACAAAGATTTTACAAAGTTATGATACTTCATTCTTTTACATTACTTCTTGTATTTTTTGTGTGTGTGTGTTTCGTCTTTTCTCCTTTTAATCAAGCAGAAGACAGGACTGAAAATTACACCCTAAGTAAATGTACTAGTTGGCAGTTATTATAATTTCTCAATTAGTCATAATAGTCTCCCTATTTCTCTAGTTGTTAGAAAAGCAAAAGTTCAGTGTGCATCAGAGAATTATAAAAACGTAATTTCTAATGTTAGCTGGCAAAAAAAGAAGTTGATATTTTCAGAGAAATAAAAAGAAAAATAGCTGTATTTAATTGTCATACTTTCTAGAATCATTACTTGGGCTGGTGTTTTGTATTTTAACTTCAAAAATATGGCTTGAGAGCAACAGCGTTTGACAGACAACCTGCCAGTTCTTTTCTAGTGTTATCTCTGCAAGCGATCATGAAGAGGTCTACTTGCAAAGATTATTCTAGTTAAACTTACGTGAGGGCAATACCTCGAAAAAGATATGATGATGATGATGATGCCCTCATTCTTCTTTTTTGACTAAAATATTAGGATTTCAGTTAGCATTATTTTTCACTGTATGCTAGGATGATGCATCAGGCTTTTTTATTTCAAATACATTCGTGAGAAAATGAATGGAGAAGGCATTGAAATTACTGAATAATAATATATAAGATATACAAGTACCAGAGTCAATGTATTTTCCAGTGTTTCTTTTCCCTAATTTCTCTCTAATCTTGGTGACATTTTTTTTTCTCTGAAAAAAAGAAAAAAATCACCAAATTATCTGTTGGGATTTATGCTTGTAAAGAACAGCACTGGTGCACATTAGTAAAACATGTACATTTAGCTCAAGTTGAACACTTCAAGTTGAACAAGTTGAATACATTGTTAAAGATCATACAGGGAACAAAAGTGGACTAAACATTTTCAGCAGACTTAATAAAATTCCTTTTTTAAGTTAACCAGGTTTCAATTCTTGCCGTTATCATAGCAGTTGTTCAATTGTTTCATAAGCTTCCAAAGTAAGAATGTTACAAATTCTATTAAATAAATAAGTAATACATTTACATCTAGTTAAAAACATCTAGTACTATGGAAAATCTTTTCCGGACTATCATCTTATACCTGGCAGACAGAAAAATAGCAGACTTTCACCTTTCCCTTCTTGAAGTCACTTTCTCTGTAATGAAGGAATTAGCTTTACTTTAAGCTTGCCTCTTTTTTCCCTTTCTGAAAAGAAAGTGACAATTCGAATTACAATGCCTTCATTTGAAAACAGTATTTTGAAGAAGGGTTTAGTTCTATCATCTCTACTAAGATCAATCAAAATTTAATTTCTGTACAATTTAATGTATTTTAGAGAAGAGCATGCTCTTGTCACTTCTCCTTAGCTCTCTTCAAATGTGAAGTTGCGGGTTTGGAAGCATTTTATTGCAGTTTTACTTCTATTCTTATTACAAACACTACCTACTCTCAGCACATTAATTTCCTCTTACATGGTTCTTACACAGACGATTCAAGTTCAAAGGCAAACTGGAGCATTCAATGACATTATTTGGGGCCTGTAATTCCATGTTTACCCTTTTGGATATTTTTTCTAATGTGAAAATTCCCCATAGCTGTATTTTGGAGTATTAAAAGCATTGTTTCTGATGCTAGATGCCTATTTGAACATAAAAAGTTTTGCATGTTGAAATAAAGTCAAGAAGACTTACTTATAGCTGCCAGCTTTTCCTGTACTGAGAAAAACATTTTACCTCAGAAAGAAAACCTCCCTTCCCTGGAAGTTTCTTAAAATTTTAGACACACTAGTGATTATTCTGCTGGAATTTGCAATTTTACTTTACTTGTCATCCAGTAAAATAAACACCTTTTTCATGTGTCCAGTTTTAGAATCGATGCCACTATGTAAAATATAAGATGTAACAGAGAAAAAGTTTTCAAGTGGTCTTGTTTCTATTTTTCTTTGTTTCTAGTTAAATAAACATATCCAGACTGAATTATCCTTGAACAGGTGCTTTATTATGAGGCAACCATGTTCTTCCACTGCCATCTCAAAGTTCTGTCTTCATGATACAAATGAACGAGCCCATCTCTATCCCTCTACCTCTGTAGTGTGGTCCCACTGGGATTCAAAGATGAGATTCTGATCAAACTTGTGTGGCAGCAAAGCAGTGAATACTGTTGGACAAAAATGCTAGTGTAGTCTTAAAAATACATATTCTACTGACAGAAGGAAGAATAAGAAGTTTATGATAAGGACAATTTATTTTACCAATGGGTTGGCTTACAGTATAACTAATGATAATATCTTCTTTAATTTTATATTACAAATTAATTTATAGTTATTTTATTTGGAAGAATGAAGTTCAACATTAATTGACTAGATTGACTAGAAGTTTCACACTTAATTTTCCTTAAATCTTCTCTGAATCACCTGTCCTTCTCTGCAGGTATGCAAGGTCAGCTTCTAGACTCTGAAACTTGAAGCCAGACATCCTGAAAAGTTAACAAAACTTGATTTGCAGCGTGAGATATGAGGCTAGTTTATCTGTGCACCTATTACTTTTTAACAGTTAGGTGGCTCCTTTGTCAAGAATAAGTGTCTGTCAGTACAAGCTTTGTGAGAAAAGACGATACTTTTTTTTTTAAAGATGAATTACCAATGACCTCCATAGTGTCAGGAAATCCTCAGAAACTGAAATTTAGTCATCACTTTTTCTTTCACTTTGCTGTTTTTTCATCACACAGTAAGGATTTTTCTTGATCAGAAGCTTGGAAGATTTAGATATTCTGACATTATATCATGGAATCCTAGCATTTTGCAGTAATATTTCCAAGTAATGTATCAGCTGATCTATGAAAATGTTCCTATGGATGTTCTTAACTTGAGAGAGCTGCTGTGACTTAGCTCAGTTCTCCTACTAGACAACAGTAGAACCTATCGGTAGCTTCTGCATAAAAGTTGTGGATCAGTAGTGTGTAGAAAGTTGCTAGGTTTAAAAAAAAAAAATACTCACTGTGCATAATCTTGAAAGCTTACGCATCTTTAGTTTCTTTTGCTTCAGGTGGAAGAAATAATATATGTGCTAAAACACTGATTCTTTTATGCTAGCATTAAAATATATCATAATGTTAAATTTGCAATTTGATAGAGATAGACTTTAGGAGCAGATGTTTAGTTATTTCTGGCTGTACATTTTCTTCTATGGCTAAAAATGATGTCGTCTCTCAAATTTGTTAAGTTGCAGGTATGAGCAGAATAGGTTAATACATCAGAAAGGTAGTTTTGCTTCCTTGCATAATTGATTATTTTTCAACAATAATTTAAAGAATATATCAAATAATGGAGGAAAATAACCTAAAATGAGGTCATTTGCTACAAAAATACCAACTATTAAAATAATACTATTCAGTGTAAACTTCATATGAAGTTCAAGATTTTAGACTTGCTCTTTCTCATCCTTTAGAAATTCTATAGTTCATTTTGGACTCCTTACTGCTTTTAGTTTCTGTTGTTTAAAGACGAACCCCAAATTTGAGGCACATGATGAAAACTTAAAAAAATAAGAAATTAAAGTTTCATCAAATTTGCATACTAACTTCCTTATTTAATATTTATTCATATATTTTTCCTAATAAAATATATCCACAGTTTGGGGTTTTTTTTATGAAAATGCAAACCTAATGGCAATCATCTTTTGTCCTATTAGAAACAGAAATTTGCAGATAAAGTTACTGAGAGACACAGGTCAAGCATTCCTTTTCAGAGTTATGAACTGCCTTAGCACATTATATTGTATATGCAAAAGCTTTGCATTAATTCAGGACAAATTAGGCAGCTTATGTGAGTCATAGAAATATTGATTGGAAGGGTCCTTCAGAGGGCATCCAATCCATCCTCCTGCCCAAAGCAGGACTAGTCAGATCAGCTGTGGCTTTGTTTAGCCAATCCTGAAAACTCCCAAGATTGCAAATTTCACAAGAGTTTGAGCATGCTGTTCCAGCGTTTCTCTGCTTTACAGAAGGAAATTTCTCATGAAGTAAAATCTGAATCTTCTAAACTGTCCCTTGTATACCATGTGACACATTTAGAAAAGTTTGGCTTCATTATCTTTGTCATGGCTCCTGAAGTAGTTTTGCTCTCCTATTAGATAGCACCTTAGCTTTCACTTTGTCAGACTAATTAAGCCTAGCTGCCTTAACTTTTTACTGTAGGTCATGTGCTTTAAGCCTCTGACTAATCTCCAAACTCTTGAGTTTTTACCAATCTCTCTCTTGAAGTGGGAGGTAAAGCATTGGGCTTAATATTGCAGATATAGCTTCACCAGCTGAGGAATGATTTCACTTGATCTGCTGCTACCACTCCTAGTATTGTTAACTATATAGTTTGTTTTATTCAGGATGAGAACATGTTACTGATCAATAGTGCAGAACATTGTACCTCTACTTGCTGAGTTTCATGAGGTTTCTGTTGGCCCAGTGCTGGACTTTGCCAGGCTTCTGGACTGAAGGTCTGCTCTTCAGTGTGCTGGTTACTTTTCCTACTTTAATATGATCCATGAATATGTGGATCCATAAATTCTGTCTCCCCATCAAGACTGAGGATGAAAATATTAAACAGCACCAGACCCCATATTGATTTCCTAATGCTCAGCTTATTACTGTCCACCAGCTGAATATGAAGCCATTGATTCCTACCATTTAAACACAGCTGCCAGGCTGATTTTGAATACATATCTATTCAGTGCATATTTTGTCAGCTCTCAAAACATGCTGCTGTAAAAAGTGCTCTCAGAAACCTTGCTGATGTTGGGCACTGTTACACTATCTACCACTGGGCCATGTAGCCAGTCATTTTGTCACACAAGACAATCAAGTTGATCAAATCTAAATCAGCTTTGGTAAATCTGTATACGTGCTCTTGATTTCCTGTTCGTGCTTTACTAGAGCACATTTTCTTTCCAGTGATCGATGTGAAATTCCTAGCATCTCCTTGCCCTTTTTAAAAGTTCACGTAATGTTAGCCTTTCTGCAATCAGTCGGAACATCTCATCCTAGTTTTTCATAGATTATACCCACCTTGCACAGATTCTGTCAGATTCTTCAGCAGCCTTTGGTGAAAACTATCTGGCCGCCTGCCCTTGAATACAGCAGCCTCCTTTTACCTGTTGTTTCCCAGTATTGGCTGTCCCTCTTCTTCACAAATCATGTTGGTACATGCAGATGCCTACAGCACATCTGCCGTAGAAATTGATGCAGAAAAGGCATTTAGTGCTTCTGCCTTTTCCATATTGGATTTCAGCACCACAAGATTGCTTCATTCATTTACAAATGAACTCACATTGTATATGAACTTCCTTTTGTGACTAATATATCCGAAGAAGCTCTTTTGCTTATCAGTGTGCCTTACCAGTCTTAGCTTTAGCTAGAGTCTCATTCAAAAAGTCTAATTTAGTCACCCAGGGACTACTAAATTAGTAGATCCAGTTCAGAAAGTTCATTAGTCATAAATGATCAGAAGATGAACTATAAATGGTTCCTGTATTCTAAAGATTTTCTCTGAGCAATAACTTTTCATCACTTTCGGTATTAGCATACTAAACTAAATGGCCATTGATTGCATCTGCAGACAATTTTTTTTTATGAATATATTCTGCTTCTGAAATTCTTTGAGATTTTCATACTATCCTTGCAATTTTTCTTTTTTTGGTGATGTATATCTGTATTGTATACAACAATAAGCAACTTCATACCTATATCATGATTCAGTTCTCCTGGGGTTTACAAAGCAGAAATAGTCTACTCACACTTTTAGGGGGCTTCATCTGGTAAGCAGTTTGGATCAAATGTAAGTCAGGAAATCAAACCGTCCTTATTTTTCCACAGTATTTTTGATAATTTCTTCCCACAATCCCACGTGTTCCCACAATTTACGGACTACTCTGCCAATTTTCTCTAAAATAGTACCTGCCCACAGTTTAGAGATTCCCCTAAAACCAGCTTCCACGATCTGATTCTCTCAGTCCACAATTTTTAGTTCTCTAACATACCAGAAGGCCGAGATCAGATCTCTCACATGTCCTCTTACAGTACCTCTGGATATGTAATAGATGTCATCAATTTTGTCCTCTCAAGGATCTCTCTTTGTCCTATAACACAATCCTTAAATCATTCAGGATTCTATCAAAGAAAAAGAAAATAAAAAAATAAAAACTTAAAATCCTACTGAAATTGTTGCTATGTCACCACACCACACAAACCCTCATCAAATTCTTGGCCTATCTTTTTTTCATTTTGTCTTAGAGCTAATAAATATTTCATGGTAATTTGCATGTCCGTTTTGAATCTTGATCATATTCACCTCATATGCTTCATGCACCCTCCAATGGAGGGAAGTGACACTTTACACTTTTTTACTCAAGTTATCAAACTTTTTTTAGAGAAAGATGAATTTCAAAGTGAATTCTTCTAGGTCACAGATTAAAGGTATTGGGAAAAAAAATATCATCAGAAACAAGAAGGATCTCTCCTTCGATCACTGTATGGGCCATTCACTTAAGAGTTAGACTCCATGATTCTTGTGGGTACCTTCCAAAACTAAGAGTATTCTATGATTCTCTGATACTAGAAAATTTGGAAAGAATTGAAAGAATTTACATTTTTAAGAGTGTATAGATAGATAATGACAGCAAAATATTAAAAAATGGTAATCTTGACTATGCTTTTAAGTTCCTGAGAGACACATTTGCTTAACATTTTCTTGACAAGCTCTCTATTATTGTCTTTTTTTAGTTGATCTTCCATAGGAACTGATCTCCTACTCTTCCATTTTCTTTCTTAGACTGGTACTTTATCATCTGCTCATCTAATTTTCCTTAGTAGGTCTCACTCACACAGCTTATATGTCACAGATTCTGCAAATGATCCAGTCTCACTCTGTTTATGAGTCCAGTCATATGCTTATAGTCGTATACTATTAAATATCAGTTTTGTATCAAAACTGATTTGGACAAGTAAAGTAGACTTAGTAATGTGAATGTTATTTATACTTTTGTAGGTGATAGAAATAATTATCATACTCGTACAGTCTTCATAATCATTCAGACCTCTGGGATTTTTGCCTGTTACAGTTTTTTTTTTTTTACCAGGAGTTTAATTTTATTTGTAAATGGTGTACTTCCTGCTTGGCATTTCCTCTTTAAATTAATCCATGGTTAGTTAAAGGAAATATATTTCCATGTTATTTTTCTTCAAGTGTTCTTTTTTTTTCCTAATAGTAAAGAGGCTCAGATTTTCTCAACATTACTTTCTGAAGCAGATAATTATGAAAATCTAATCTTGAGAAAGATATTCTTGTCTTCCCAATTGCTACCTTTTGAACTTTCCTAACCATATAGTCCCTGTATCAGCTGTGCATAATTTTTTACATTAGTGATAAATAATCTTTGTGTTTCACAGTTTTGAAATATCCTCCAACTCTATGATCTGCCTGGTGGCTCTTTTTCCTCAGTCGCATATAAAAGCTTTTTATCTTTACACTGCGAAGGCCTTTGCATTATGTTTACTTTTTTTTTTTCAGTTTTTCACTTTTATGTCTCCTTTCTTTTTTGGTGGATTCTGCAGCTATTCTTTGTCCCATTCTTTTACAAACATTCTTACACAAATAGGAAGTGTTTTGTAATAGTTTATAGAGTTGTTATCCACTATCAAATCCTCCTTTTCTGAGATGTCTGTTCAGGTGACTGTATCATCTTCCATGTCCTCATTTCTTAGTACCTATGTCTCTGTAAGGCCCAGGTACTTCCCCGATTTCGTCAGCTATTTTTTTGCTGACACCATTCCTTTTCAAATATCTAACATTTCCAACTCCCTTAAGTTAATTCTTGTTCCAATAAGTATCAATCTTCTTCAGTAGCTTTTTCATCATAGATGCATTTGAATAGATCACCTAACAAAAGTTATCATCTGGAATGTGTGCTCAGCCTTTTTATTTTTCTCTCTGTCTTTGTGAATTGAAGAACTGCAGCACTGACGTGGCCATCTATAAGGCAAGAGAAACAAGGCTCATTCTTTGCAAGCCAAACCCTTCAGAGAAAAATTAATTTTAGTATCTGTTTTGGCAAAAAATGATGTCATACCTTGTGGGATCAAACCCAGATTTAAAGATCCTAGCAAAGTAAATATTGACATTTTGCTTAGAGAGATTTACAAATTTTTTTTTTACAAGTATGTAACGTATCAAAGATAGGACAATGTCATCCATCTTACGGTGTTATACAGGAAGGCTGCTATAACAAACTCTTGGGGAGCTACTGCACATTTAATCTTAAAATATCCAGAGAACTGCATTCACAGTGTAGCCAAGACCTTGTAAGTCATGTGTATGTATAAAACATTTTACACTATACAGCTGGGACAGACAAACCTTTAAAAACAGCAGGCTGAAATTATGAAGTGTAAGATACTGATGTCAGAGAAAGGCCTGATGTATTGGCTATTTTCAGCTGTAATCAGGATTTGAAACCATAATGATATTAAAGGAAAATAATTATCTCAAGAATATACATTTATGTATTGATTTATTTAAGTTTTCCAAATCAAACCCCTTTTCCCTCTCTCCCCCTCCCCTAATCCTCCTCTCAGAAGAACTTGACAAACAACCAAAAAAAAAAAAAAAAAAACCAAAAAGTTTTTCTAGATTTATTTCTTGTTTTGTCCTGCGCTGTTTCCAACACCAGATGTCAGCTTTATATGAAAAAGTACAAAACCTTTTCAAGCCAGCATTATAACTTCATAAATAATCACAGCTAAACACCTGGAAATATGTTTTTAGAAATCTTTTATTTTCTCCCATTAATTAGAGAAACATGTGCCAGGTAAATGAGCAAATCCTCATATTGACCTTATAACTTTCATTATATAGTAGATGTTACATTCAGAATCTTGTTACTGGCAAGAGTACAGAGACCACTTCTATGAAGTCAAGACTTCACTGCAAACTTAATTAAAATCTTAACCTACTAATCAAAATATATAACAATGTTATTACTAGCATTTTTACAATAATACAAATTAATATAGGATACTATTTTTAATAATATACTACTTCTAAAATACAAGAAATATTATTAATATCTAGCCCTTTTCTTTGATATTGTGCTCCCCCTTTCAATGCCCCCCAGTTCTAAAGTCAAAAGCACCAGGTTTCCTCAAGAAGAATCAGGGATGGGAGATATTCACAGCAAATCATTTATATCCTGAGGTCTTCACTGAGAGGAATGAAATGTTTATAATGGGGATTTCTTTCTTGGTCTTGTAGTCAACCTTTTGACTTTTCTTCTAGATGATTCCCTTATATTGCTTTCACATTCTTTCCTAGCTTCAATTAGCATCAATAACTACTTTTAGTTATACAGTGTCTAGGTTTGTCAAATGTTTGCTATAGGGAGGTCTGAAGTTAGGTTATAAAAGAGTCACTTGACCTCCAAATGACTGTTAAAAGAGGTAAACCAGCTCCAGCCAAAGTAGGCCCAAAGAGGGCTGAACATTGTGCACTGTCAGGCTAGTACATATCCTTCAGCCTTTTACTACTGAGAGCAGAAATTTCTGGATTACATATTTTTATTGTTTGTCAAGACTGTCATATCTAAAGGAATGGAAAAAAATGGACTGCTATTTGTTTGTTAAAAAAATTCTTCTTTTTATGCCATCGTTTGATTTTAGCTTGGGAGCAACAGTACAGTTCTCCTGTGATGAAGACTATGTGCTACAGGGTTCCAAAAGTATCACCTGTCAGAGGATAGCGGAAGTTTTTGCTGCCTGGAGTGATCATAGACCTGTGTGTAAAGGTAAACAGAAATTCTTACCCTCACAGTTATTTTTCCATTTTGCATCTATCCATTGTTCGATAGCCAATCCTATTAAATTTTTTGTAAGTACCTGAAATTTTAATCCTAGTGTCCCCACTCTCTTTGTAAAAAAGGATTCACCTATGCTGTTTGTTTAACATGAACTTTGTATTTCAGTACGCTTGTTTAACTAGGCAACTTACATTATGAATTTTGCTTCATAAGGAGCTGACAAAAACCTATCACATGCTAAATGTCAAAATGGATATCAAAATTGCAGTGATTTAATATAAAATCAGTAGTTCATGAAGCTTCTTCATTACACATTTTATAAACAAATAAGAAATTATTTAATTTGTAGTAGATAAGTAGTGGAGAAGTAAGTCTACACCTGGTTTTGACTGTGAGCAAATGGATAAAGGGCAAAAAATTCAGTAAAAGAAGAAAAGCACAAAGGAACATTGCTGAATATATTTGATGACCTAATACAATGGCAAGTAGTATGATGAATACCTGAATTAAGGAATGAAAGTATTAGTGTGTAGGTACATATCAGATATTAATATGTATAACGAAAATATTAGTGTGCACAAATACACAGAAACTGTCCTAACTACAACCTTTTTTTTCTGGATTTCAAACTTAAAGTACTGAAAGCAAGTGTCTGTTAGGAATAATTAAAATCAGTATAAATAATAGACATTGGGGGCCAAAGACTTAGATTTCATTCCACTATAGAAAGACATGGTTCCTTTGAGGCCTTCACTATGTGGCTACACCAAGAAAAGGAAGCAAAAAGGGCTCGTAACTCTTCTGCAGCACACAGGCAGAGGAGCTGTGCTTTACATCCCAGCTCTGCCCCAAAGGATGGACTCACATGTTCAGATGGAGCAGCAAATTGTCTAGAACACTTACTGTTTTCCCTCTCCTGACTTTTCACACACAGATACAAGCTGCAAGGAGGCATACAATTTCTTATTAAATATGTAGACAAAAAGCCATTCTTGGCATTAGTCTCACTCATGACCTTAATGTCTTCAGCTACTGATCCTAAATGAGGAGCCTTCTTCTCACCTCTCTATCCTCTACTTGTTTCCAAGCATCTGGTGTGACTTTGAACAGACTCATCACCAGAATATTGTTTCTCTGAGGGTGGTGCAAAAGTGACATTCTTTCTAGAGGCTAATGTGAGGGAAAGAACAAGCCTTCATCCAGCAGCAGCTGAATCTTCCTGTGTTCAGTATTGATCAAATAAACATGCTTTGAGAAAGTGCAGTGTAACTCTAGGATTATTTCACATATCTAAACGTATTTTTTTTTTAAATTCAATTACACAAGATGGTCTCTCAGAATACAGCCAAAGAAATAGTTCTTTACCTTTTGCAGTTTATGTGGTGTCATAAGAATCACTGGAGAAATAGGATAAGCTCATGTTTAATTGAGGTTGCTTGTCAGTTTTATGTCTTCATACAAGAAAAGTTAACCAGTAGAGCATTCAGCAAAGATCTGAATATCAAGGAAAGAACAATAAAAACTGTTATTGACTTAAACAGACTAGTAATTTAGTGCCTTAAAAGTGTCATTTTCAAGCACAAAGGACACGGTTTATATCCTTTGTGTTATTTGTGGTAGAGATGCAAGATACATAAATAAGAATATGTTTGTTTTTTACTTGACATGCTGTTATAAATAACCATACGGACTTTGATTTGAAAATAAATATCCTTTGTAGCCTTTAGAAATATATAACACTGTAATTCTTTTTGATCCAAATACTTTAATTTTTTTTAAGATTATAAGCTTAGACACAAGAGAAGGTCTATTTTATTTTGTCAGAATAACTAAACATGAATGTTCTATTCTCTTGTAAGAGGTGGTTCTATTTTTGTTCAATGGTATTTTAATTCCTCACATCTTGATTAGAGTAAGTTAGAGATAGGTTTATTAATCTGCTACATGTATTTTCTGTGTGAGTTAAAAGGTGAATTTTCTTTCTGCAGTCAAAACTTGTGGATCCAATCTTCAGGGACCTGGAGGCACTTTCACGTCACCCAATTTTCCATTTCAGTATGACAGCAATGCTCAGTGTGTGTGGGTCATCACGGCTATCAATACTAATAAGGTAAGTTTAATATTCTGGCTTTGCTTTAAAGAAACCAACCAAACTACACAACTCCCCAACCCCCCCTCCCCCAACCCTAAACCAAGCAAACAAGAGCACACATAGACCATAACATTTTTATCTAATATGATTTATCTCTACAGACCAGCTTTTGTAGTAGGTGCATTTCTGATATTTTGAAGAAATGTCTGGTATCAGATGAGTATGGATAGATGTTAAAACCTCTTGTTTCTCCTAAGGTTGTTCTACTTTTTGTATGCCAAGTAGATGCTATGTGATTCTCTAAATTAATTCCCAGAAGCAACTATCCAATGGTATGAGGAAATTTCATGGGTCCACGAGTATTGTGTTATAAGCAGAAGGGCTACTTTGTGTAAAAGACTGTTCATATCACGTTCAGCTTTTGACTATGTGAGAAATCTCTGAAGTTCTTGAACTCACTTTCCCTTCATGAGGAACTGTTCTGAAGATGCTTATTTCATTGTCTGAACCACTGTATTAAAATCCCATCTACTTTATATCTGCACTTTAAAGCAAGAGTACTGAAAGTTCTGATAATGTCAGATGAGTCAAAGTGGAGCAATAAAGCTAAGTTATGACACCAGTTGTCTTTAATTTCAAGAACTAGACACCTGGCAGCAATGGCTATATTCTATTTCCAGGTGTATCATTTTGTCTGAACTGAGTGTAATGGACTTGTTTAGATGTAATAAAACAGAAATTAGCTGTGCAGCTCAGGAATGTTTTATAAAAGACTATTAACATCTGTGTTTGCTGGTACAGGGATATATTCTACCTCTAATTTCTGTTTTATATTGCCATCTGCATCACACTCCATTAACTGATCAGACACGCCTAGAAGACCCACTCCTTTGCACCTGAGTTCATCAGATGACTCAGTGAAAACCTGACTACATTTAAAAAACCATTTAGCTACACTGGTGTATTTCTCACTCTAATTTTACAAAGTCCTGTGTGGAAGCCATCCTTATGTTCCACTTTGGTAGAAGAAAAAAGGGTTTTTATACATCTGATTTGAATTTGATAATGAAGATTATAAATGTGTTTGGGAGGGAAGTTGTTTGTTTGTTTGATCCTTGTTCCAAGGACTGGTAATCCAATTTATCCAATTTATCCAACCTCCTGTTCATAAAAAAAGTGTCAAGAGTCCTTTAAAAATGATGCAGTCTCTGTTCCAGAGATGGGCAAAAACTTCAAAAGTAATAATTAAGATCCGTTTCTCATCCCAAAGAATTTTCGTATTTTTATTTCTTTAATTAAAAACTATTTGTAAACAAGATGAAATCTGTACACATCTAGAATTTCTGAAAGTTTTGTGAGATATGCCAGCTGATAGAATTCAGTATCATACTATTTGAGGAAATGAAACACAGTTACTACACTTTGAACAAGTTCTCTAAGTGGTCTCAAAATCTCCACTGAGTGGTGTAATGAATTTAAGACCTGCATGGCCATATTTTGCATAAAATGTTTTCCTTTCTTAAATTTACCAAGGGCATGTCTACGTAACAAAAAAAGCCAAATAAGATTTTAGACATTCTACCAATGGTAGAAGCAAGACCTTAAGCTCACAAACTGGTACGTACTTACTGGCAAGTCACAGGTGTCTGCAGGTTTTCAATATTAATGACTTGCAGATTATTAAGGATTACATTCCACTAGTGGTATTCATGTCTTAATGCTGCCTTCCTCCTCCCTCCCTGCCAGTTCACAAGACAGTGATGCAGTGTTACCTTCAAAACCTCAGAACTTTGTTTTTACCAGAAATATTTTTATGGGAATATTCAAAAACATTATTCCTCAGTAATATTTTCTGTACAAATTTCCAGTTTCCACATTTATAGAACTGCAGAAAATTAACTGAACAAGTTCTTTGTCTCGGATCATCAGCATGGTTGAAAGAGTAACAGAATAATTGAGGTTGGAACCAACCTCTGGAAATTCTGTCGTTGAACTCCACTGCTCAAGCAGAGCCACCTAGAGGCAGCTGCCCAAACAGTCTTTGAATATCTCAGAAGATGATGACTCCATAACCTCTCTGGGCAACCAGATTTAGTGCTCAGTAACCCCCACAGGGAAAACTGTTTCCTGATGTTCAGAAAGAACCTCCTGTGTTTTAGTCTGTGCCCATTGCCTCCAATCCTGTCACTGGGCACCACTGGAAAGAGTTTGGTTTCATCTTCTTTACATCCTCCCGTCGGAAGTTTATAGATGTTGAGATTACAGTGATCCTTTTCTTCTTTAGGGTAAGCAAGCCCAGCTGTCTCAACCTTATATGAAAGAAGTTCCGATCCCTTGATCTTCTTAGTGCCCCTTCACTGGACTCTTTCCAGTAGCTGCATATCTTGCTTGTACTGGACGGGTGCGGTTGTTTTCCTTTCTCTCAAAACACTTGAAATAACAAGTTATTCCATACATAAAAATTCCAATTCTAATGGGAACAAAATTGACCCTCTCTTTGGTCAGAGATCATGCCTGCTATTGTTCAAATAAAATGTACTTAAGTGTTATTCTACACTATTTTTTTTCTGAAACTGTAAATGCTGCAAAATAGCATATGACCATAGCATGAAAACTGTTCTAGTACCTGAATGATAACATCATATAAGCATACACGCAGTTTTAATAGTGGGGGATGATTCAGAACTCAAAGGTTAAACCTCTGCTGGTTCAGTAAAATGCTTCAGTGTATGCATGCTTCAGTTTGATTTGATTAGTTTGTGCATTTTGATTTTATTTACAAAGTAAGTTTTCAGTGGCAGGAATGTCTGTAGGGGTGGCTTCTCTAGGAAGAGATCAGAAGTTGCCCCCATATCAGGCTGAGACAGTTCTAGCTGGCTCCAAAACAGACCCACTACAGGACACAGCTGAGAAAACCAGGCAAGCTGGTGGCACCTGTGTGATAACTTTTTTGAGTAGGGGCAAAAAATGCTGTACAACAGCAGCTGAAGGAGATGGATGAGGATACAGGAGAGAAATAACTCCACAGACACCATGGGCAGGGCGTGAGTGGAAGAAAGTGCTTCAAATGCTGGAACAGGGATTCCCCTGGAGCCTCTGGAGAGTGCCATTGATGCAGGTTGTCCCCTACAGCTCATAGAGGTCCATGGTGGAGCAGAGGTCCACCTGTGATCTGTACAGGACCTGTGTCTGAAGAGGTGGGTGTGCCTGAAGGAAGCTGTGACCCCGTGGAGAGCCCAAGGGGGAGCAGGTGTCTGGAAGGACCTGTGACCCCATGGGAGGACCATACTGAAACAGATTTTGAAGAACTGCAAGCCTGTGAGAGAGACCCGTGTTGGAGAAGGGTGCAAAGAACTCTTTCCTGCGGGAGGGTTCTGACTCTGGAGCAGGGAAAGAGCATGAGGAGGAAGGAGCAGCACAGATGAAATGTTACAAACTGACTGCAGCCCCTATTTCTGTTCCCCTTTGCCACTTTGGGAGAGAGGAGGGGGCAAAAGAATCAGGAACAAAAAAGTGAGTTTGAGCCCATGAAGAAAGGGGTTGGGACGGTGGTGGGTTTAGTTTTGTTCTATTTGTGACTTTCCTAATCTATTTTTAAATGTCAGTAAATAAAATTAATTTTCCATGGATTGAGTTTGTTTTGCCCATGACAGTAATTAGTAAGCAATATCTCTGTCCTTATCTTGAATCATGGGCTTTTTCGTCCCATTTTCTCATTCTGTCCTGCTGAAGGGTAGTGATGGAGTGACTTGGTGACAGCCAGCCAGAGTTAAATTACCACAGCTTGCATATTTATCTGTTTCCTCATGTATTTAAATACTGTGAAGATATAATAAAAGAGTGAAAACAATAATTATGAACAGGTCACTTATTTAAAATTAAATATGAAATTTTAGATAAGGCCAAAACAAGGAATACCTGTTTGTTGATTGTACATTAGTGTTATACCAGTAATAAGAATGCAAAGAAGTAATGTTAGGTTAAGCGAGTAATTTTATTTCAAAGTGTGAGTTGGACACTCTTTCTGAACTTCTGTAATATACCACTGACGTTACTTTGCTCTGAGTTAGATTCATCATGGGCAGATTGTAGTGCTAGGAGCTATATTATAATAGCTTCAACATTACCCAGAAAATACTGTTCTTTGCATGGTATTGGTTGGAACAATTATAACTCTTTGATATTGCAATGAAATGCAGATGCACAGGAATTATGGAGTTTTTAAACTAAGGGATAGATAAAAGGTTTACAGTGTTATCTGGAACAACATTCAAATATGTTTATAGTTTTCAGAAATGGTGTCTAGCACTGATTAGAAGAACGTAAACTTGTTGAGGTTCAAAGAAAATGAGATCGTTTTACAAGTCAGATCAACTTCTTTTTATGATATATTGAGGAACTTGCATGTATAAAGTCTTTGCTTATATCATCAGTGGTTTAATGTGTTTAGTTTTGATTCATGCTAACGTTGCCTTACTGTTCCAAACACAATACTGCTGCCCTTGCATGACTGCTAGAAGGTCTACTAACTGGGAGAAATAATGGGCAAAACAGGTATTTAACTGTGTTATGAAGTAGTATGATAGTGGAGAATTTGTATCATAATTGTAGTGAAGGGTCCAGGGGTGGATTTTTAATATTTTTTCCTTTTGTTCTGTGATAATTTTATTTAATAATAATAAAAATAAAATTGTGATAATGTTGTGATAATGTTATTTTTGGATTTGGTGTCAGAAACTTCTTTCTTCTGTTTAGTTTAGTTGGGTTTTTTTGGTTTTTTTTTTTTTTTTTTTGTTTTTTTTTTTTTTTTNNNNTTTTTTTTTTTTGTTTTTTTTTTTTTGTTTGTTTTTTTTTTTTTTGTTATTTTAAGCGAAGATTGTATGTTGAATGTGGATTCTAATGATGGTTTGTTCCTTGAAGTCAAAAACCTCATTGATGTATAAATGAAGATTTGTCATTAAGAATTATTTGTAATGACTGCAAAAAATAACGTTTTGGTATTCATTATAACATGACAATATTTGCAATGTTTGATACCGCAGCTGTGAGAACCACAAGGGCGTAGTGATCCTGGTACTTCAGAGCTGCTAGTTGTTGCATCATTTGCAACAAAATAGCTCAGAAACTGAGAATATTTTAAGGGTGAGCACAATAGATGAAAGACCCTGAAAGGCTCTTTAACTCTAGTGTAAATGGCTTTATCCAGGACTGAATCTAGCTAATTTTCTCCCTAACTGATTTCAGAAATAAGTTTGATAACAGGACCGTATAGAGAAAGAAATGTTTCCCCAGTCAATTATCTGCCTCCTTAGCTTTTTTTCTGCATTATAGTTGGTCTCTTGCCTCATACAGTTAATCAGATATACTTTTCATGCCCAAGCCTTGTTGATGGTGGAGTAGGGCCATAGTTAAAAACCACAAACATGGCCAGATGTGACAGTGAGTTTACTATTGAAAAGTAGAATAAAAATTGTTTGTGAAAGGAAGGTCGTGGATGGAGTCAAAAAATAAAACTCATTGATGAAGGTGCACTGACTCATCTGATGTTATCAAGGAGATCCCCATATTTTCATTGTTCTTGTGCATGTTTTATGCACTCTTATTCTTATGGTTCTGGACCATGCTATGTATTGCCAGTAATTTATTCTGACATTAGGTAATGGGATAATTTTATGTTTACCTTTTGAATTGTAAATCTTTGTATTTTCCAGATTTAATTCCCATCTCCTCCCCAGTGCATTTTTTGTACTTCTTTTCTCATAAAAAATTAAAACTCTTTTCCTTTCATTGTTTTATACACACCAAAAAAAAAAAAAAAGACTACAAAATGACCAATTTTAAATTTCATGCCAGGCTAAAATACCAGTGAAATCTGAATTAGGGCTAAAGTTAACCAGAGTTCAAGTCTTAGGAATTATACTTGCTGATTTTTTTCTAATCCACAGTGACAGAAACACTGCGGAAAATGTCAATGCTAGAATGACAGACTTTCTGACAGATCTCAGCCACATTCACACCACATATCATTCATCACTAAGCATCAAGAAGGAGAAAGATAAGCAAAAGGGTTCCTTTAAAAAATATCAAGCTTTTTTTTTTTCTTTTTTTT
>VZTG01000394.1:102351-142746 GCA_013397845.1 Melanocharis versteri
ATTGTCACTCTTTCCTCTTTCCTCTTTCCTCTTATTTTCTTTTCTTATTTTCTTTTTTTAATTCCATTTTGTTCTAAGTAGAAAATGCATTATTTTCTTTAAATGGTGCTGAAATTTTTATCCTTCAGCAGAAATATGATAAAGTGATTTAATTTACAGGATAATAAAAATGGCCATTCTTCTGATAGTTGTATTTTACTCAACTTCATGAAATAAGAAAATTACTTTTACCTTTGCTGTCTCTTTATCCTACTTGAGCCAGATTATAGATGTCAGGAGTAGGTTATATTCTTCACCTTCACTGCGTTTACGCAGTGAGGTACAATTATTTAGTTGGTATTTGAAGACAGTGGTATTGTACCAAATGCAATTAGTTATCTTGCCCTTTGAGTATATAGTAATCAAAATGTAACGTGCTTATCCAGAACTGTAATAAACATGTAACAACTACGTAAATAAGTGAAATCATGGTGCTTTGAGGAAGTCAGCAGAGTGACAATACTTAAAAGTTATTATAATTCATATTTCATGAACCAAAACCTTGGGGTTAATTACACTAATTTATTGTGAAATATGCTAAACTTATGTGCAATTCTTAATTAGAAAATCACTTTTATTTACACTGCTGGAAAGCTTAATTTACAGACTCATCTCTCAAGTATATTTATTTATTTATGAAATATATTTACTTATTTTATTCTGTAGGTTATTCAAATAAATTTTGAAGAATTTGATCTGGAGATTGGCTATGACACACTGACAATTGGTGATGGAGGAGAAGTGGGTGATCCTAAAACTGTACTTCAAGTGTAAGTCTTTTGCATTTACAGTTTGTATACATTGAAGACTGTCATTAATGTGTTTTGATGAGACTAAATAACTATTAGAATCAGGGAAATCTGAACAAAAAAAATAACTGAGTTTCTAAAATTACTAAAGTTGACAGTTTAAATATATGTTTACTGTTCTGAAGTCAGAAAGAGATGACCTAGACATCACAAAAGAAAAAGATGAGCTAGAATCAGAAGTGTGAAAGACATGGTATGGACACTCGTGTAGACACGTATATTTTAGGAACTATTGCACTCCCTTTGTGTGTTCTCAAATTAAAAGTGTATAATACCATGATTGAAAATAGATATATGGACAACTTGTGCACAAATTTTACACTCTTAGCAAGGTTAGCATGGCAAAAGATGTACTATAACATCTTGGCCTTAATTTGCTTATTGGTATTGCTATTACAGACAACTCAAAAGAGCAAGTTAACATGGTGAAGAAAATTACTACAGAGGAAGGCTGAATAGGGTGTTACCTAAACCACATGTTGCAAACCAGCATTGAGTATTGAATGAAATTTTTATCACTCACTGACATATTTATAGAATGTGTGAGCCCAGATATATAGATATATAGATATATAATATTCTTAACAATCATTGATTAACTTCAAAATCCATACTTCTCAAATACTTAGCTTGTGGCAATAATACTAACAACTGTGTCAAGAAGACAAATTCAGAATTTTATTACTTAGTTTGTGAAATTTTCAAGACAGTTTTAAGTCAGTGATTCTGTTTGTTCCACAGTCACTTGAAAAGATGCAGAACACTGTAATTAGGTCTTACTTATAATTAATCATTTTATGTAACTTTAGTTCTATTCTGAATAAATCAATATCATGTAGGAGAAATGAATATCTTTTAAAGCATATTGCACTTATTTTTTCCAAATCTGAGTCAATTTTATTAAAAAAAGAAAAAAAAGGGAAAAAAAAAAAACGAAAAGTGATCTAATGCTTAAAAACCATAATTTGCCTGTAAAGGATTGTCTGCTATTTAAAAAATATTTTTTAAAGGCCAAATAATATTTAGCTGTTAATTTTAAATAATCTGACCTTTTAGCAAGTACCTGATGTTATCATTAGTTCAAATGAGTTAATAATTGAAACACAGATAAGAATGTGATAGAAGTTTAGTACAAAATATATTTAACCATAAAACAAAAGAATAAAAAAATTAAGATTCCTTAGAATTGTATACCCTGCAGTGTACTTATTGGAAATGCATTACAACAATTTTATATATTGTAGTTTTCCATTATTCACCGTAAGAATAATATCAAGAATTAGTTTCATTTGAGTACGCTACAGCCACGGTTTGCCTCTTTTTCTGTCCTAATTTTACCTCATTAATCTTAGTAATTGCAAAACTTCAAACAGAACCTACATTTTTTTCTAAGATTTACAAATTTTTCTAATTAATTCCCCTTTAGATTTATCCTCCAGAGGATAGATTATCTGACCTTCTATTTTTAATTAGTTTTGTAATAATTCTGTTCTTCCTGTTTTATTCTATTTTGTTTAAAATCTTTATCAATGGTCTGGACAAGGGGTTTGAGTGCACCCTCAGTCAGTTTGCAGATGACACCAAGCTGGACAGGAGTGTCTACCTGTTGGAGGGTAGACACAGAGCTGAAGCTCACAGGTCTGTTGTTCCCTGGATCCTCCTTTCTCTCAGGAGCAATGTTTCCCTCTTTCCTGTAACCACGTGACTGCCATGACTTTTCGAGTGATGGAGAGAGGCCTGGCAACAACATCAGCTACTTTCCTTATGATCATGGGATGCAGGTCATCAGGCCCCATAGACCTGTGACTTTTCAGTTTCATCAAGTGGTCTTGAACCTGCTCTTTGCTTACAGTGAGAGTGACCTCTCTCCTCCAAGTCTCATGTGGAGGATCGAGGACTTGAGAGAAATGGGAAGCCTGACAGCCAGTGAAGACTGAGGCAAAGAACTCACTGAAGTACCTCAGCCTTCTCCATATCTGTTGTCATCAGTTCTCCCCTCTCGCATATCGGGGGAAACACTCTCTTTGGCCTTTTTTTCTGACCGATGTCAGAAGGATTGGACATTGTTCCAATGTCAAGCATTGGAAGAGGCTGCCCAGGGTGGTGTTGGAGTCACCACCCCTGGAGGTGTTCAGATGCGTAGATGTGGTGTTTAAGGACATGGTTTAGTGGTGGACTCAACAGTGTTGGTTTAACCGTTGTACTTGATGTTCTTAAAGGTCTTTTCCAACCTGAATATGTGATTCTAGGATTATTATCAATGAAAAGACCAGCATTTGGCCAGGTATTTATAGTGCAATTGCTTTAGGATAATGCAGCCTCCTAGTGGATTGTAGATGAGTTAATTGCTACTACTAATAAATTTGAGAATTTTTTCTACCTTTTCAGGAGTACCAATCATTCAAAAAATATTGCTGATAATGCTGTAATTCAGTTTCAGCTATTCTTAGATTCCTAAAGTATATGGAATATTCTCTCATATGGAAAGAACCTTTATTAGGCACCAATTCATAAGTTCTTATTAAAGTTTAACTAAGGTATTGTTACTGAATTATAGTAATGCATTAAAGCAAAGTGCAGTAATACTTTAAATTTTGAGTAATGTGGTAGAACAATCTGTCCAGATTTTATTTCATTGAAGATGTTAGCATTTTATAAAAGTATTTCTGATGATGTACCTTAAGTTGGGGAAAAATAATGGAATTACCCTATTAAAATTGTCACAAATATAAAGAATCCTGAGTAATTTTTTAATTAAAAAAGTTAATTAGAATAGTCAAGTGTTAATATGCGATAAGAGAATCTGTTCTGTAAATAGCTAGGTAAATAATTTTAAAGAATTATTAATTTAAGATCCTGGAAAAGCAAAAAAAAGTACCCCATTAATTTATAGGGTTTAATATTAAGTAACATTATATAATAAGCCACAAGTATATTATTTTTGTTTACCGGTAGAATGATTGTTCTGTGATCAGAAGTATCAGTGGTGAAGTTATTAGGATTAAAATGCATAAAAAAATTACATGGAAGATGGAAGATAATTAAGTACTATAAAAACTGTGTAAATCTTTTCTCCTGTGAGCCATGCAGACTTTGTCTGAGATATGATGCATAGCAAATAAATCAGCTCTTGTATCATTTAATTTTTGGATTTTAAATTTTAAAATAATTATCTTTCCAGTGGAAAATTGCTGAAGAACATTGGTTTAAATATGTCTTGTTTACATGTTAATAATGTGGAAACATTTATCTTCCAATTTATCAGAGTTAATCAGGAAACCTATCCAAGTGTTTAATCTGCTAGTTTTACTGGGCACTGCTTGATAGGAAGGTTCAGAAACAAGAACTGGAGTTAAGTGGCATTTCAATAGAATTGTGCATCCTAAATTGATAACCGCAGTCCTGATTATTCCTATTCTGCTGATGTTAATCACAGAAGTAGCTGAACTCCAAAGCCTTTTCAGTACTTGCCACTAAGTTTGCCTGGGTGCCTATAATGCTGAGCCTGTATATCAATGCACCCAGCAATGTGACAGTCTGCTCCAGCCTGGTGAGCCTGGCACCCAAGAGAGCTTCAACCTGATTGCTATCATTTTTTTAGTCAGTTTGACAAGATGACTAGTATGAAGGCATTCTTAGTGCTTTCCTATGGAACTAAGGTGCAAGGTGGAGCAGTGTTAAGTGTTACTACTAAGCAATAGAGAGGAAGAAGGAAAAGTTCTCCTTCAAGGAGAAGGTGGGTTCTCCTTCATACATCAGTCACAGCACTTTTTCAGGATGTTTGGTGGTTTGCTTTCAGCAGCTTGGTCTGACAATTGCTGCAGGTGACTTTTAATGCAATATCCATCTAGGCACTGGTTCCTGTAACACGCATTTGGAAAATCCAGTGTACAAGACATGAAACTCAGTCTTTTCGTATGCTTGCTGTGTTGTGTGTGCACGTGTCCAATCTCATATTACAGGCTGTCTTCAGCAAATGGAGAGTGTTACAATCTTCTGAATATCCTCAAACCCAGTGTTCACTGTACTCTCTCCGAGGGAGAATATATGTCACTAGTATGTGGGAGGAGTAGTTCTGGAGTAATAAAGGAAGAAGTGGAAAACACCCTGCTGAGTGTTGTAACTGTTAAGCTGTTTAATAAAAAGGGAGACGTCATAATCCCGTACTTCCATTTCTACTGCTGACAGTATTCACTATTCAGCTCTTACAAGGGAACTTGTACTTCCAGGAGAGGAATCTAGGTACTGAATCCAGGGTAGAGGAAGCCACATAAACCCCCAGAAGGACAGAAACAATAATTCTCAACTGCAGAATTTCATTATCTTAAACAGCATTCTTCATGCAATATTGTTTTTTCTGGATCTTATTGCTCTGTGGCCCCTTCCTAAATGCTTTACAGCGATCCCTAAGGACTTAAAAAATAGTGCAACAAATTATTTTTGTGTTCTGTTGATTTATTCTTTTTTTTTTTTTTCTGAAAATGTATTTTCAAATGGTATTTTTTCCTCCTGTACTATTTAATTGGAAAGTATTTCTTGTTAAAACTAGGGATTTTAAAACAAATGTATTTATAATTAATTTAAGAAAATGGAAATGCTGAACATTTTGATGGATGCTTATAATAGGAATTATTCTATCTGACACAACAGAGAGATTAATATTCTCAATGCTCTTAATATTCAAAATACGTGCTGTCAGTCACCAATGAAAATTACAAAACTCTGTTAGCCATTACATCAGTGTTGTTTCTCAGGAACATCCTGTTAATCTACTAATTTGGCAAAGCCAGAACTCACTGAAGACACTTTTCCTTAGTGCAGGAATGAGCAGTTAATATGTTATTTTGGCCAGGCATTTACTTGTTCAGTTCTGGCAAGAGTATTTCTAGTAGCTCCATCTGTGAACACAGATGTGGGAAACAGACATGTTTTTTTTCCCACAGCAGACTATTTAATACAGAAGGAAGCTAAAAAAGACCAGAGGGAAGAACTAAAATTAACTGTAAAATGCATTTAGAATAGCCCATTTTAAGTTTCAGCTAGCTTTAAAGAATGGTTAGGACTTCAGAAAATGGACAATTTTCACAGTTATATAGTACTGTGTTTGTGATCTACTTTACAAGAATGAAAAATATCTGGAAACTTTTCAGCAGTTGATTTCGGATAATGAACTATAACCAAATTTAAGACAAAATTTTGGGAAGAAAATGCAATATAACATAAAACTGCAGCTTTCACATTTCCTTTTTGCTATCACATTGTTCATTCAGCAAATAGAGTCAACATTTAGGATTGCACTGATTTGCAATTTTTTGCAAACAATATTAAAATTAAATAAAAAAATTTAAAAAGGAAAATCAAGTTTAGTTCTTTCTAGTTAATCAGAACCCTGTAACAGTAGAATGTTTTAAAGTTGTGGCATTTGTTAGTTTTCTTAATGAAAGAATAGACAACAGCTGAGTCTCTTCAGGCTGTTGTTCCTTTGCTGTAGAAGTGGTGATGAGGGGAGGTGAGTGAGTACAGGGAGCACACTGACCTTCATAATATCACTGCTTCTTAAAAATAACAGCTGTCTTTTAAATATGCAAGGCATGTATTCCAAAATGTGTAGTTGCATACCAGAAAAATCAAAGAATTGCTGTAATGCCTCATTATGGGCTTCTAGTGCCACTGATATGCCTTCATGTACCTGAGTAATGGACACAGGATTGCCAGACAAGGTTAAGGATTAGGGAAGTTGCATGTCTTTCCAGAGCAGCAACTGAAAGTGAGATGAAATACTTTAATACAAAATAAGCAGTAGTTGCATGTGTTTATAGACTACTGTCAAATTTCCAGTCATTGGAAATGTGAAAGTTGTCTTGGCTAGCCAGCCAGTCGTTAACTAATTTAGCATGAGCTGAACACAATGAATTGAAAAGCAAACATTAAAAAAAAAGCTTAATAGTTATTTAGATTTCTTACAAAAAGAAAAAGAAAAACCTACTTACTTGATGCTTAATGGCTTTACAGAATTTTTTTTGTATCTATAGGTTAACCGGGAGCTTTGTACCAGACTTAATTGTGAGCATGAGCAATCAGATGTGGTTGCACCTGCAAACGGATGAAAGTGTGGGCTCAATTGGTTTCAAGGTTAACTACAAAGGTAATGATACATCATTGGAAGCAAATGTAATGGTGTACCAAAAATTAGGCCAATATTAAGAAATGTTTTTTCTTTCATATTAGTGGATGCACTCTATTTCCAGTTCTGTCAGTTTTAAAAAGTGGAAAATGTAAGCTGAATTGAAAAAAAAAGTAAAATTTTTCTCTAAAGGTCTTATGTTGCATGAAACTGCATACATTTTGTTTGATGTGTTGTTACAGCGGTTGGGTTTTGGCATATCATTTTACTCTTATTTTTCTGTTATTTAATATTGACAACTATTAAAATGAAATAATTCTTGGTTATTTAAAGATAAATGAGTAAAAAAAAAAGAATACTTCCTACATTCTTTTGAAAATTAATGCCTATCACAACATAAAAATAAAAACCACTGCAAGTGAAGAATTTGAATTACTGCTAAGTTTTAAGCCAAGGCAAAGGAAAACCTAATAATATTGTTCTTTATGGTCTTAAAGTGTATAATGCGCTGTATAAACCATCTGTTACTATTTGATACTTCTGGAAGAACATACAGTTTTTACAGAGCATGAACAGCAAAATCAAAAAAAGCTGAAGTACATCATTCATATACATATATATGCATTTCTGTATTATTACAGAATTAGTTATATTTGTTATTTTAATATTACTTTTAACATGCATGTATGTCTTTCTTATGAGAATTTTATTAATTGCATGATTTCTGTCTAGCACTGAAACCAGATAATAGAAAGTATGATTATTCATCAGAAAATGTGAGAGGAGAGGCAAAAATTAAACCAGTGACTGTGTGTATTAGAAATGGAGCTGGTGTTGCTGATGGTTGGCAAATGGAGTGAATGAGCACATTGGGAATAAACCTGCACAATGTGACTTGCTGGTTGTTTTTCTGTCCATAAGTTTCCTGTAGTGTAAAGTAGAACTCCGTAGTGGTATGGTACGAGTGCACTTGTGTACTCTTGGTATTCAGATTTAGTGGACGAAGATAGGAAGATCATAGTACTTTGTTGCATGGTAATCATTAAGACCTTGCCGCTGCCCACGGGCTTGCTTGGAGCCCGGCTGGCAAGCCGAGGAGCGACTAGTGACCGCGCGCCCTGAACCCAAGCTCCGAGGGGTTCACCTCTGGCTCGGAGGGCCGCCTAGTCTGGCTTGTTCGGCCAGCCGTAGGAGGCTCGCACAGGCTCTGCAGGTTCCAAGGTTGGAGCACAGGTAAAGGGAAGAGAGAAGACTCCGACTCCACTGCAGTTCCCAACTCTCCTTTATTACCCGCCAACGGGACGGAGTAACGAGGGGTCAGAAGGAAAGTGGAGTAAGGAGCCTAGAGCACAATTCGTAGGGGTTCTTAAAGACTTACACAAGGGGCGGGGAAAGCTACAACCCAATAGGAAACCGTTACATCATTACAACAAACCAATGGGGGAACACAGCAACAAGTTAACCAATCACGTAACAAGGACAACTGAACTTTCCAGCAACACATACATATTCAAAGGGGGCTGAACAGGGGCGTAACAAAGGCGGAGAAATGGGAGTAACCAGGGCGGAGATGTGCCTGAGATGGACAGTCAGGAGGCGGGGTGCCCTTCAGCGTCCTCCTCAAGGTCGCTGGCATGGGGAGAGTAATCCTTCCATGCGATTTCATTGATCTTCATAGAGAAGGGCCGCTGCACATTCAGGCTGTTGAAAGGGGCAAGAGAATGATTAGTATAAACAAGTTTAAGAATTTGCTAATACATCAAAACTAGAACCATATTTGAGTGGAAAAAGATGAGTTTTAGATGTGAACTCTAACTTGCAGAGCTCAAGTTGTTGATTCTTTTATTTACATGATTCTTTCCTGATAAAATTAATTTTACTTGCAACAATTTTAGCTGGCAGAAGGCAGAGGATTATTATCTATTCTTATATGCTGTGTCTTCTTTTATTCATGAGTTACATTTATTCTTAGAAGCTGTAGTTCTGCAAGAATAAAATTAATTGAATATGAATAGGTAGAAGGGTACAGAAAGGGTGAACATTCACAACAGCATCTCCGTATAATCAACTTTGTGATTGCATGCCTAGATGTTGAATCTATTTCTCTCTTGCCCTACAATGGTACTTTACATTACTTCACTAAATAGCACTTGAATGAAGCAAGTACTCAATGGATAGGTGCTCTGTGGTGGTGGTTGTGCGGGGAATTGCCTTTTTTTCCTTTTGTTTTCGTTTGGGTTTATTTTGTGGGTTTCCCCCCCACTACCTTGCCCCCAATCCAGAGTATGGGATAATTTTTTTGTGTAAGTTGCCTTCACTTTGATCCCTGAGAGGATGTGTTCATTAGGCATATCATTAGACCATGGGCAGTAGTCATAAAATAAAATGGAATGGGTATCAAGGGCAAGTCAGGTTTGAAGGGGTTGCTATTTCTATTGTTTTTAAAACTTTGTGTTTAAAGTCCTTTGTAGTAATGATAGTAGGCGCTGAAAACAGATGCATAAATGGGTAGTATTTTGGATTAGCAGCTGTTCTGCAATTTAGGTTTTGAAATTTATGAATTGGAAGTTGAAAGAAAGTCCAGTGAGCTAAACTGAGTATTTGCGTTAGAACAGTGCATTCAGAGCTGTGACATAACACTGAATTATTTACTAGAATCAAAAAATTGCAAAGAATTTTCCCTTTTCAGACAATTTTTAGAAATACTTAAGCGAATGATGATATCTAGAAGTCAGGGTCAAAGGTCATTTCAGTTCAAGTTATCTCATGAACTCAACTAAGGCTGATACTATATTTATTTATGCATACATTTATTATATGTTTAGGTCTTGTAAGTTTCTGCTTCTATAAAAGGTACAATTACATTAGCATTTTACATTAGATCTGGCAGTTTGATTTTTGAACTGAATCTTCTTCTGATCATTCCCACTGCCCTTGTTTTAGTTTTCATCATGGAGCAATCTTGAAAGGTACAAATTACACTTATTTGGGGTAATTCATAAGATGCAGTTGAATAGCATCAGGAATAGCATTCCTTCAGTGCTCCAGCTGCTAGTGGGTATTTCTCAGGAACTTGTAAAGCAAGAGAAAAGTGGTTTACTTTTCCAAAGTAAAACCACTAAAACACAGTGAAATGCATGTAGATAGTGTGGATACTACATCTTTTATTGTTTCACTTTACAGATCTTCTTATGTTGGAGTTAATTACTTGATATTGTACTTGATAACAGTACTTAATAACAGCTAAAATAATTTACTACCAACAGGCTTTGATGCCTAAATATTTGCTTCTGTGTTTCTCAGACTCAACTAACTAGAGGTAGTGGAGATATACATGCCTCATCCCATCAAAATTCATAAAGACATTCTTCAGTCTAAGTGACATTTGGGTCTGATTCTGGCAGACATTTTTAAGATTGTTCGAGTCCTACATGGAATATGACAGGAGGAACAAAAGATTATGGGATGCCATCACCCAGTGCCCTTTACCCATTGTCCCCCAAAATGGTATACTTGCTTGCAGTGAAAGACAGAAGGTCACCTCCTTTCTGACTGGAACAGAACTGAATATGCCGCATTATTTTTAGTGATAGAAATAGATAAATTAATTTTAAAATAAATCTGTATTTATAATTTTTTTTAGCTGAGTAATTCTTTTAAATGCATGTTATTACAGGAACTAACAGCTGATCCTCTTTTATGTATCTGCCATTTGAGAGAATCTAGGAAGTTTTTGTGAAATAATAAAAATTTTTGCCTACTTCTACATTAAGGTATTGCACATGGAGTTATTTTATGGTTTTAATAGCTGGATAAATTTATAAGTATTTAAATATTAAAAATAGATTTAAATATTTGTGAGACTATTTAAAGTAAATAAATTTGCATTGTTGTTTTTAAATCCCTCTTCCAGTATCCCATAAAATAAAATTACTTAAAAAGTTAGAATAATGAATATCAGTATTAGGCAGGACAGAAATACAAGCACTGCCTCACTATAGATAATATGGTATCTGTTACCCACTGTAGTATAAACTGTTTTGGAGTTTTTTTCATGCTTCAAATGTATGTGTAACATTATTAAGTAAAAACATGGAATATTTAGAAATCTGAAATCATAAGTGAATTATTTTCACATCATATTTTAGATATTATTTGAAAACCATAATCCTTTCTTTATATATGAGATCAGACTTTGGTGCTTGTGTAATTTCCAAGTAAAACAAATAAATAATGGATTATTTTCAGGCTTCCCATATCATGAAAAGAAACCATAAATAAATAGTTTTAACTGCTGACATGTTGCATGAATACTTAGGATCATTCAATATTTCAGGAAATGATGCCGTATTGTAACAGTAGCACTTATATTCTCAAAGCCATGATGAAGAGGAAGGAAATATCTAGCTAAACAGTAGTAGAGAAACAATCTCCAACATATTCAAACATTGGAACTGAATGGTCTTCATCTATAATTGAGTAAAAAGCTGCATGAAATATGAGATCAACAAAATTATGGCAGAGCCTTCAAAGAAACCCATTTTTCTGAGAAAAGATTTTGCAGAATTATGAATTTATTTTGATTCACAAAAAAACCTTCTATAATCTAGAATATTATAGTTCTTGGAAAATTATATATGAGAATTTTAAGTACAATAGCTTTCATATACAGTTGTTTCCTTTTGTAACTTTGGACATGCATGAAAGATTAAATACAAGATATTCCTCATACACTTTTTCAACATTAAATTTATGACAAAAATTGTGGGATTAACGAATAATGCAAATAGTCATGGTGCAAATTAATAGGAAAAATTGCTGTTGGGAATGAAATCAGTGGTGTAAACATAGTACGAAACAATCCTCTATCAGCATCATGTGGGAAAGCTGAACTTCTGTTTAGGTCAGATTTGAGTCTTCTGAAGCAGACAAAACCAACCTCAGGGCAGTCTTGTTCTGTTAGGTCCTGATATCACACCCTCAGTTACTGTACTGTGGCCAAGTCAGAGGGAAATTTTTCTCTTTTGGTGTATCTCTTTTATTTTTCTCTGTTCTTTGAAACCTCTTAAATCAGTAGGTTCTCCTGATGGTTCTGCCTCGTATTAGGACAAAATCTGTTTATTAATACATCAGACACACTCCATTCTAATTGCATAAGAAAACAGAGCTGAAGACGGTTACATTGACTGAAGTGCAATGATAGGTTTTACAAGAGGATTATTTAAGGTGCCAAACTAGATAGCAGTGTAGGTAAAAAGTGAATTTGAAACAAAGTAGACTTGCTTATTCAATTTTCCACATTGATGATCTGGTTTTAGGATATGGGATTTACACTCTGATACCCAGTATTTCAGAAGATTACTTTCTGCTTAAAGCATGTGGTTCATCTTGCTCCAAGCACTATGGCTTGTGTTCCTGAGTGCTTGGGATACTAGTGCAGCCTAGGGTAGCCTTCTGGAGTTCGTGATCCACATTTCATCCTATTTTCCTAGCAGTCAGCTCTGAGTTTCAGACACATCTGAGGGTTTTTTTGTCACAGATGGCATAGGGATATTTTTCCATGACTAAGTGCTCAACAGCCATTGCTTTTCTATTGGTGACAGAATACTGAATTATCTGAATTAGGCAGGTAGTTTAATCCATTGTTAGTCCCCTAACTATGCCTAGAAACATTAATTTCAAATGTGGGAAATAAGATACATTTACCATAACACAAACTTCAGGAACGTCTCATTTTGACAAACTGTGAAAGTAGTTTATCTATGAAACATATGACTTCATGTTCATTCTACCAAGAAAAATATAGCTGTAATTCTTGCTGTTATTATTATTGGCGAATAAAAATACCCCAAAAAAAAACTAAAACAAAAAAACCACCAAAACAAAACAAAAAACCAAACAAACCAACCAAACAAACAAAAACCCAAAACAAACAAACAAAAAAAGAACCCAAAATAAACAAACAAAAACCCAAACATGAACAAACAAAAAAAACCAAAAAAAAAACCAAAACAACTAAACCTCAGTGAGATTGTGGACAGTTTCATTGTGTAGTTTTGGGTTTCACAAGACAGTTGATGTGTTTGTTTAGTTAAATACTATGTAATCCCCCTTTTGTGAGATAGGGGAAGTGAAGCTTTTCTGCTTTCTGCACATCAAAATCAGGAATTAAATCTATGACACATTTCTCCTTTCTGAACTGTTCAGTTTTATAAAGTTCAATGTATATTCTCTTGTGGTATTTTCACTGTTCTGATGATTTCTGTTCCCTTTCTATCCACTCTTTGTGTTTCTCATTATGGGCGTATTCTCTTTGTGTGTTTTGTGGTGCATTAACTAGACAGGATCATATGAATTACTTATTTAATTGGATTCTACCCCTATTTCTATTCCTTGTGTATCCTAACTTCATTTTGCAGAAAGAATGACATGCAGAGATTCACACTAATGGTGAAAATCCATGCAATTCTTTTTAATCCATTTAAGTCTCATGATTAGTTCAAATTCTTAAATGCAAATACTGCTTTGTATTAAAAAAAAAACAACAACACACTTCTTTTTGTGCAACACTGCTCACCAGCAGTTTACTAATAAAGGGCAATTTTCTCTGTACTGATTCCATGTCTGCTGAAGGTTATTGCAATTTTATAACTCAAGATCCTTTCTATTTCAGATATCTCTTGAACATATTGAGCAAAAGTGCGTCTATTTCAGAAACTTGGGGCACTTTCCCTTGTTAACTTAATGCCAAGATGGTTATTGGTTTTGTATTTTATTCTTGTGTTCTTCCTACTTTGTTGTCCACAACTACTGACTTTTTCTGACCCTACTCTGTCAGCGTTATCCACATACGTTAATAATATTTTTATCTAATTTTCAAACAATGCATTCTGCATAAAATTTCCTGTTTGTAATCCCTAGATTATAAGAATATGAGAATAGTTGTACAGAGGCATAATAAAGATTCATTTAACTGGGTACAACATAAGGAAAAGAGAGCAAGCAATTATATAGTGATACTTCCACAAAATGTTTTCTGACACCCTAACAGTTTGTGGCATAGAGACTTCCTAAATCCAGTGTATTTAGAGTAAGTAAAACGTGACGGATTTTTTCATCTATGATTTTTTCTTGTTTTTCCTCTCAAACCCACATATAATTTTAGTATTCTAAATATTTTATGGCAAGGACATTTCAGTGAAGTATTTTCTTTTGTTCACTGTAGTTCTACTAGCTTCATCTGATGCCTTTTCATTTTTTTTCCTAGAAAATACAATGTGTTTAATCTTCCATTTTGCTGCTTACTTGGTTTTGCAGGACCTTTCTTTATTTTTTCACAGGTAATTCTCCTCATTACTCTTTTGTGTAAGCTATCATCAGCAAGCTTTGTCATTTCTCTGCTTGCCTTGTTTTCCATCTACTAATATGTATTGTCAAACAATAACTTTAACTACCCTGACATCTGCTGGACAAGCGACATGGCAAAACACAAACAGTCCAGGAGGATCCTGGAAAGCACTGATGGCAGTGCTCTGACACAGGTACTGGAGGACACCACAAGGAATGGTGTACTGCTCCATCTCATACTAATGAACTGGAAGGCCTTTTTGGAGATCTGAAGGTTGGGGGCAGCCTTGGCGTTACTGACCACGAGACTGTGATGTTCAGTATTGGGTGAGGAGGAAGCAGGACAGCAAGTAAAATTACAGCCATTGACTTCAGGAGAGATGACTTCAGTCTTTTTGGGGATGTTCTCGGAAGAATCCCATGGAAAAAGGCCCCACAGGGAAACGGGGTCCGAGAGAGTTGGTTGATATCCAAGGATCACTTCCAACCCTGCACAAGAATGATGCATCCTAGCAAATAAGAGATCGGACAGAGGGGACAGGAGATGTATGTGGATAAATAAAGAACTCCTGTCATTACTCAAGTATAAACAGGAAATACACAGGAGATGAAAGCAGAGATGGAAGCAGTGGAATGAATATAGAGAGACTGTCAGAGTAAGTAGAAAGGAGACCAGGAAGGCCAAGGCCCATCTGCAATTAAATCTGGCCGAGGATGTCCAAGACAACAAGAAGGGCTTCTTAAAATACTTCAATAACAGAAGAAAAACAAAAGGATAATGTGGGCCCATTAGTAAATGGAGGGGGACCCTGGTAACAGGGGATGCAGAGAAGGCAGAGTTATCAAATGCCTTCTTTGCATCAATCTTCACTGACATGACCAGCCCTCAGGGTTCTCTGACACAGACCAGGGTAAAGGAATCTTGGAAGGAAAATTTTTCCTTGGTGAAGGAAAATTGGGTTAGACAACACCTAAGCAAACTTGGCATCCACAAGTCCATGGCCTCTGACAGGATGTGTCCAGGAGTGCCAAGAGAAGTTCTGGACACCACAGCGAGGTCCCTCACAGTCATCTTTGCAAGGTCATGGTGATTGGGAGAGGTGCCTGGGGACTGCAAAAAGCAAATTTCACCCTGGTCTTCAAAAAGAGCAAGAAGGAGGGCATGGGGAGCTATTGGCCAGTCAGCCTCACTTCAATCCCTGGAAAGGTGGTGGAGCACCTCATTCTGAAGGCCATCTGTATTCATATGGATGACAAGAAGTATTAGATTAGAAGTATTGAGCATAGATTCACTAAGGGTAAATCAGGCTTGACCGAGGAGATTGCCTTCTACAGTGAAACAACTACTTGGATCAGTGGGGGGAGAGCAGTAGATATTGTCTACCTTGACTTCAGCAAGGCTTTCAATGCTGTCTCTCACAAAATCAAGAAGTGTTGACTGGATGAGTGGGCAGTGAGGTGGATTGAGAGCTGGTTTCATGGCAGATCCCAGAGGGTCATAATCAGTGACACAGGGTCTAGTTGAAGGTTTTTCACTAATGGTGCCCTCCAAGGTCCCATACTGGGCCCAGTATTGTTTAATTTATTCATCAATGATTTGGGTGAAGGGCAGATGCCTCCTCAGCAAGTTCACTGATGACACAAAAATGGGAGGAGTGGCTGGCACCCCAGAGGGCTGTGTAGCCCTTCAGAAGGACCTTGAGAGGTCGGAGAGATGAGCAGAGAAGAACTGTTTGAAATTCAATACAGGACAGTTGCAGGGTCCTGCACTTGGAGAAAAATAACCCCGTGGACCAGCACAGGCTGGGGCTGCCCTACTGGGAAGCAGCTCCATGGAGAAGAACCTGGGGGTCCTGGTGGAAAACAAACTCTCCACGAGCCCAGCAGTGTGCCTGTGTGGCCAGGAATGTCAATGGTGTCCTGGTGTGCATTAGAAAGGGCATTGCCACCAGGTCAGCAGAGGTGATCCTACTCCTCTACTCAGATCTAGTGAGGCACATCTGGAGTGCTGTGTCCAGTTCTGGGCTCCTCAGTGAAAAACAGACATGGACCTCCTGGAGTGGCTCCAGTGGAGGGCAAAAAAAGATGATTGAGGGACTGATGCATCTCTCTTATGAGGAAAGACTGTTCAGTCTTGAGAAGAGATCTTGAGAGGGGTTCTCATCAATATCTATCAGTATCTGGAGGGAGGGTGGCAGGAGGATGGAGCCAGGCTCTTCTTGGTGGTGCCAAGCAGTAGGGCAAGAGGCAATGGTTAGGAGCTAATGCACAGGAAGTTCCACTTGAACATGAGGAGGAGCTTCTTTAATGTGCAGTGACCACTCACTGGAACAGATTGCCCAGAGAGCTTGTGGAATCTCCCTCATTGGAGATATTCAACAGCCATCCGGACACAATCCCTGGCAATGTGCTCTGGGATGACCCTGCTTGTTCAGGGAGGCTGGACCAGACGACTCACTGTGCTCCCTTCCAGCCTTACCCATTCTGTGATTCTGTGAAGAAGTCCATTAGTGACTTCTCTCCTCTGGCAGAACTGGCCATTTATTTTTACGATCAACTAACTATTTTAAGCAAACATGCAGAAAAAGCCTGTCCTTTTATGAAAGAGTTCCTCATCTCTGCAAGAACCTTCCATTTGCGCTTCTTCAAATGCCCTTTTAGAACTGCAAATAGTACACCTAAACTGGATTTATCTCATCTCTATGCCAGCTAATCTTGCTGGAAAGCATTGGTAGATTTAAAATGCAGGACTTTACTTTAAAAAAGCTGTGCTTCTTTGTGGATGTCATTTTTATCCATGTGTCAGCTGAATTTAAGCTTAATTATAATTTCTACAGTCTTGTTACATCTCAGGTTTGCACCTCTGTACTTTTCAGATGTCCTTTGGAACTCTTTCTGAAAATAGAAAATGTATTTGCATCTTTGTCCTACAGTACTAAAATCACCTTAAGAAATTAGAAATTTCTTAAGCTTTTCAATCTGCGCTTTGAGTCACAACCCAAGTTCTTTTCATATAATCATGGGTACAGAAAAATTACTTAGGTTTTCTGCTATTGCTTTATGGCAGCTAGGCATATTGGGAATTTTTTTTGTTCTTTCTGATGGAGTACCTATATTTTTTGATTATTAGTTGTTGGTAGTTTTGGGGCTTATGAGAGGGCTGTTTACAAATGATCATCCTGTTGTTCCTAGAAACTAAGTTCTTCCAAAACTTTGATGCATAACATCAGAACAGGTTTTGTGCTTTTCTTTCTTTCTTTCTCTCTCTCTCTCTCTCTCTCTCTCTCTCTCTCTCTCTCTCTCTCTCTCTCTCTCTCTCTCTCTCTCTCTCTCTCTCTCTCTCTCTCTCTCTCTCTCTCTCTCTCTCTCTCTCTCTCTCTCTCTCTCTCTCTCTCTCTCTCTCTCTCTCTCTCTCTCTCTCTCTCTCTCTCTCTCTCTCTCTCTCTCTCTCTCTCTCTCTCTCTCTCTCTCTCTCTCTCTCTCTCTCTCTCTCTCTCTCTCTCTCTCTCTCTCTCTCTCTCTCTCTCTCTCTCTCTCTCTCTCTCTCTCTCTCTCTCTCTCTCTCTCTCTCTCTCTCTCTCTCTCTCTCTCTCTCTCTCTCTCTCTCTCTCTCTCTCTCTCTCTCTCTCTCTCTCTCTCTCTCTCTCTTTCTCTCTTTCATTGTTGTTGTTATTGTTGTAGTATTTTCTTGCTTGTTTGATTGTTGTTGTTGGGGTTTTACCTTTTAATTACTAATTTCTTCCGACAGGTTTTTTAACATTTCAACCTTCAATAGTTCATCTTCATTGTTAGAAAAAAATCATGTTTGTTGTGCTGCTGAAACAAGGAATTTCCTATCTTTATCAGGATATAAGTTTTGCATTTGGGTTTGAATGAAAAGACTATTGCTCCTCTACTAGCCATTTTCTACACTTAGCCAAGAGACTGCGTGCAATTTGTTTATGTACATGTGTATTTAAACATACACAAATATACTTTTAATACCACAAATAGTCAAATATTACTATGTAATTTGTCATTTTTAAATAGTCAAAAATATTTACTTAATTCATGAAACTTATAAGGACAAATATAAATTAATGTTGCATCAGATTGGTTTTTCATAGCACCTTAAGTGGTATTTCTGAGTACTTAAAAGGCTATGCAGGTTCCATTATAAAGACGGTCTTAAAAATTTCATGTAGTAGAGGGTTCAAAAATTATAACATTGTATGCAGCCACTGGAATTTAGCTTTTCAATACTTTTTTACTAGTATTTCTTGAAACTCTGTATTCTTTCAAAGCAAATATATTGGTCTCAGGTCATTTAAAACTAATAATAAACCGTGTCTCTAAAAGCAGTTACATCAGAATGTATTCGAGTGTGGAGTTTTCTGGATGTCTTGTAAAATAATTTCTGGAAGGTGTATATTTTTGGTATTGAGAAACTTCCACTTTTATGTTAACTTTCCCAAATTGGTGAAAATAGGTCGTCAGTCTAAAAGAAAGTTCTTAGAAAATGAAATTTTGTGATTTTTCTCCATTTTACCTCTATTTCCCAAAATATTTATTTACTGGTGTTTATTGCTTCTTTTTGAATATTGAGTTTTAAATCTGATTTGGCTATTGGACTAGATGGTCTCAGGTTGAACTAGGCCATCTTCAGAGGTCTCTTCCTACTCTAACTATTCTGTTTCTCCACATGTTAGTGCTGTTTAATATTATATTCTCCAAGTTTATTTAAAAATGGGGTTGTCTTCAACAAGTCAATTTAATATGCGTAATTCTACTTAATTGTTTTGTTTGGTTAAAAGTAAGGTGGCATATGACTTATGGTCCTTTTCTACAGCTCCCCTCTTGTCAGTGGAGAGCTGGTCAGACGAGTTTTTATTTGAAGGTGACTCCCACGACTTTTTAATTTTGTTCAATAAAATTGTAGGTCATTCTTTCTGCTTTACAATATTTAATTAAAAGCATTTAGCAATCCAACCTTTTGTGATAGTGTTATCCATAAAGAAGTGGAAGGATTTTCACTGCTCTGACCTTAGTCTGCTGGGCAATATGAATACATTACATGTGGAAAGGTCATCTTTTGCTTTGTCCCTAAGTATTAGCTACTGCTTAAACCAGGACACTGGGCTAAATGGCAGTTACTCTGATTTGTCTTCTGCAGTATTTCAGTGTGTATTTAACTGCAATCGGTTTTGTTGTCTTGTGCATTAAGCGTATATGTTACAAGCGACTAACAATTTACCTTTGATTTGGGGCTAAAAAATATACTCAAAAGAGTCTGTTTAAATTGAAATTTTCTTACAAGCATTTTTCAACTTTATCTCTGTAACTGAAAGCAAAAACAAATACACAAATAATAAAGCGATTCATGCTTTTGGAAGATTCTCCTGGGCAAAGGGTAGAATTTAAAAGCCTAACATGATAGAATAGCAGTTAGGATATCTTGACCTGAAGAACTCTTAAAAAGTCACAGGAATATAGAGTTCTGTGTCCATACTTAATATCTTTCTTATCTCTGAGTGAATCTACCTCGTTATTTACAGTACATGATTTTTGTGTTCTCCACCAACTGGTTGTGATTCCTGACTTCAAACCTACCTCTTTTCTCCACACATTTTACAACACTGAGGATTTGCCATGCCTGATTACTCTCCTTTACTATACTTGAATTAGTGTTGATGGAGGCCCCCCTCCTGGCTGCACTGCATCAGTTTTCTTGCAGTGGTGAAGGTCTGTGTGTGGCACTCTCTGGAGATGTCTGCTTTCAAAACACTAAGATGCATTTCCTGCTACATCAGCCTGTGAAAGGGTGACGGAAGTAAGATTTCCATCTGTTTGTCTACTGAAGTAACATCATGGCATAGTGGTTGCTTAATTTCTTCTGTTGGAACAGAGGGCTAAAAATGTATCTTACTTGCTTGGATGAAGAGTGAAGCTAGTTGTTTTGTTTTGAATATTTCACTATGTAGAGTAGCTGCAAGAAGGTCAGCACTATGTTTAAAGTAGTCAGAACTTAAATTTAAAGTGTATGTATGTATAGAGATTTTTCAAAATGTTTCTAGATGAAACATTTAAAAGAATAACCATAAGTGACTGAGATGTTGCACTTCTCTAACTTGGACTTCTGAGTTTTCCATATTGCCAAGCATATGCCCTGAGAATATTCGTTTTTTCCCTTCTTTTTCCTCCAAGTCAATAATTAATTTCTGTGAGTGCTATTATACTAGAAAACAACTACATCAGCAGGCCTTTTCATCATATATTTTCATGTTCTGAGAAACTTCTGTTAATTACTTACGTTGTATTTGAGTGTATCTTGCATTTATTGCTGGCTTTTTTATTTCAGTTTGCTGTTGGTTGGCATTTTCCGTAACATAGTTCCAGAGAAAATGCCTATAAGCTATAATGCTTTAAATTTGCCTGACCGTTGCAGTCAGCCCCAGCAGGCAGCTAAATCCCACATGGCCACATGCTCGCACCCCTTGCAGCAGGGTGGCGGAGAGAATCCAAAGGGAAAAAGTGAGAAAACTCATGGTCTGAGATAGAGTTTAATAAGTAAATCAAAAGCTGCACATGCAAGCAAAACAAAGCAAGGCACTCATTTTCCATTTCCCATTGTCAAGCAGATGTTTAGCTACTTCCAGGAAAGCAGGGCAATATTATGCACAACGGTGACCTGGGAATGCAAACTCTATAGCTCCGAAAGTCCCTGTGTCCCTCCTTCTCTCAGCTCTTCTTGCTGAGCATGACATCAGATGGTGTGGGCTATCCCTTGGGTCAGTTGAGACGAGCTGTCCCTGCTGTGTCCCCCCCCGGCTTGTGCTACCCCAGCCTCCTCACTGGTAGGGTGGTGAGGAACAGCAAAGGCCTAGGTTCTGTGCAAGCACTGATCAGCAGTCGGTAAAACATCAGTATCTTATCAACATTATTTTCATCGCAAATCCTAAACAGCACCATGAGCCTCTGGGAAGAAGATTACCCCTTGCCCCAGGCAAAACTATTACCCCAGCTTACTATATATGATGGTGCTTACTTCCAAAGATGGTGCACAGATTGTAATGATTAGTTAGTGCACTAATCATTACATTACCTTGCATTAAATTAATTAATTATTTTTCTGAACTGATGAGCCTGTACTTTCACTGTAATTGGTGTTATTGCCAACCTTCTGGTAATTTTTTGTCATATTTTTCTGGTGCTGAAGCAACAGTTTACTAAAAGCTAGTTTCTTTGCCACAGAGGACATTAGGTGAATTTCTGATTGATGTTCTTTTTTTTTTTTTTGCTTTTATAGTTTTTTTTATTTTAATTTTTAATTGAAAATTATATGAGACTATACAAAAAGAGTTTTATCTTTAAAAAAAAGGCTTATTTATGCTGATAATTCCTGTTGGTTATCGGAAATATATATTGAACATCCCCTTTCATCATTATATTTAAAGTAAGAAATGGAATAGAAATAAAAATTTGCATTTTTCAATTAAAAATCCATAATAATACTTGTTTTTCTTTTCCTTTTCTTTTAGTCCTGTGTGGTGTATTTCTATGCATAAAGTATTTCATGACATATGAAAAATGCTAGAATAACACATTGTTGATCCCCATGGTGCAAATCTGTTATTAAAGTGAAATATATAGTGTGAATTTGCATTCCTTAAAACTAAGGCAAATATCCAATCTCTAATCTCGAGAGGATGTTTTTGTTTCTGTGTTGTCATATCAAAAATAGACAATCATCTGTATCCTTGAATTCTAAATCTAGGCTTTTAATTTTCTTTCTTTAATAAAAAAAAAAAAAAAGAGGGTGGCATCTGTCTTTGCCTTTTGCTTTAGCTTTTTGTTGTTTTTTTATTTAAGCATTAGCAGCATGTGCAAAATGCTGAAAGATGCAATTTTATCAGAAAACAAAATACTGCACTGACTGGCCAGTGCTCCAAGGTGGTGCTAAGGTGTCTAAACACTGCGTATTCATTTTCTCTAAGCAACAGCTCAGTTGTTGGTGTCATTATTATTGTTATTACATTTCTGTGTTTTAATATCTGGCCATATCTTTTCTCATTTGCAGTTAATGGATTATCCAGATATTGTAGAAAAGTCCTTCCATTTACACGAAAAGGTCTATTTGCTAGGGCCACTCTCTTCTCTCCTTTACTCTCCCCTTCTCTCCCACTCCTTCTCCTTCTTATTCCATCTCATTCTTCTGTCCTTTACTTTCTTTTTTCCTCTCCTCTTCCTTTAGGCTGAAATATTTTGCACATTGAAACTCTTGCAAATCATGTAAAAAGTGAACTGCTAAGCTGAAGTAACACAAGATGAGAGTAGCTGATCTGAAATCCCTTGTAACTTCAGGAGTATTCATGAAGTCTGATTGAACACCTGAGAAAGTGGGTGGCAGAGAAACCCTAGGAAGCTCCAAGGTGGTATGACTAGGCAAATGTTACGGTTTTCCAGACAACATGCTGTGGAATTTAGTGCTTCCGATTCAGTCTTTGGTCCTCTAAACTCTAAAAATATGGTGAATATTCAGAATTAATTTTATTTTCTAGAATCTCTAAGTTCAAGTGAAATAAAAAGTAATGGGAGGGTAAAAAAACTTTTTCCCAATGCTCTCCGTGATAGCTTCCTTCTGTTACTCTGTTTTTAACTTCAGGTATCAGAAAACACCTCAGGTTGCAACAGGATTGTCAGCATATATGTACTATGTAATTCTGGAAATCATCTGGGAGATAATTTTTTTTTGCTTTTTTCAAGCTGAGGATTTTGAAATATAAACTTCCACTTTTTTTTATGTCATTCCTCTATAAATGATGTTTTTTCTTGTTCTAAATTACTTGTCATAATACTGACAATAAAAACATTTTATATCAGTCCAGTGTCCCTTGGAGACAGTTTTCTGTGGTTTAGTTTTGTCACATTTAGAACTACCAGGAAAATACCTGTTCCCTTATGGTTTGTAACAACCAGAGTTCTATATTTTTTCTTTACCATGGAAATAAAAATTAGAGTCCCTCAAGTGGGAACATCTTTCAATATTAAAAAAAAAAANACCTACCAAAAAAAAAAAAAAAAAAAAAAAAAAAAAAAACCACACACAGACATATTTTTTCAGTTGAATAATCTATAGGAATAATGTGTATGTGCAATTTCAGTTATTTTACCCACATGAAAGTACAATTGCATCGTGAAAGTAAAACTGAATGAAGTTGTAATTCTGTGGCGAAGACTTTATTAATGCTGATTGACAGGTGATAGAGACAGCTAATGAAAGAAGACCACAGCTGACTTCTCAGCTAAACTGAGTCTTAGGATGCTGTTTTGAACTACTTATAACCGGGGCTTAGGAGAGAAGCACTTGAAATAACCATGTCTTGGAAATTTGAGATTTTTTCAGGAAACTTCAGTGATACAGAAAGGCATTTAAGTTCTTTGTTTCAATTCCTGCAGATTATAGTTTTTTTCTTTTTAAATGGAACTGGAGATTGTAGCGGGATTTTTTGGTTGTGTTGTTGTTGTTGTTGTTGTTTGTTTGTTTTGTTTTTTGTTTTTTAATGATTAACAAATACGGAAAAATATATAAAAGCATAGGGTATAATATCAATTAAATCTGCATTTTAAATTACTTGGAAAAATGTAGAGATATAAGGATGTGCCTCTAAACTAACAAATCTTGATTATTGCTTTTGTTAGTCACTTTAGACTTTTAAGTTGAACTGTTTGGATTGTTACAGAGACCCATTTGCGAAGCAAATGAACTTTACTAAATAGGTATCATGACCAATATTTTAATTAAATGGTAATTAAAGAGATAATATGTCAACTTCTTCTGAGTATCAATGTAAATTACTGAACAAATACAGAAGTTAACCTGATGAAATTAATTAGATGACATTAAACAAGTGAGTTCACAAGTCAGCCTTAGAAGGTGATTTTTAGTAGGCATTTAATAATAATGGAAATTAGAAGATCTGTTGATGATGTTATTTAAAACTTAACTGAACTCTTGGAAATAGTGAGGGAAATAAACTGATATTATTCCATATTTAAAGAAGGAACTTCAAAAAGTTTTGCTTGATGGAATTTTGAACACCTTGACCCTAAAATCGTCTTCAAATTCAAAAAATGGGGCTTGAAATTCTTCCTCTTTGAGGAGGCATTTCAGAGACATGATCTGAAGAAACTAAGATGATGAGAGCTGCATCATCCAGACGTAGCCAAAGGAAGAGATACAAGAGCAGCTCGCACTTCAGTGGAGTGATACATTCCGTGGAAGCATAAGCTAAAGGGAATACAATGTAAAAAGAACTAAGAATTTCTTCTTTGTCTAATTCACATTTTAAGTCTACCATTCAGATTGTCTAATTAACACAGAGGAAACTTATTAACAATACAGATAAGATGGCACATAACCTTCCTGGTATCTGCTCCTTTTCCCTGGAGTTAAGTTTGCCTTTTCCATGTTTCTTTTTGTGCCCTAACATTAACATTTGCCTTCCACTTGCAGAGGACAGTAGGGAGGAATGCACTACAATTTATCAGCATCCCGAGTTCAGTGCTTGGAGGAGTATAATGATCCTAGTGGGATTCCCTTCTCCTTTGGGTCTGCTTTGGCAGTTATCCTTACACACTTCCTCAAACAGCCATCTTGTTTGTGGTTGGGTTTTTTGTGTTGTTGGGTTTTCTTTTCTGTCTTTTTTGGTTCCCATTTACTGTTTTGAATTTGCAGAATACACTCCCCTGCCTTGCACCCCCATTTCCACAACCACCAAGGGCTGTTGAATATGATACAGTGTCTACCCTCGTTAGTCAGAGCTTCACTGCATGTGACTGGCACAAAAGCTCAGATAAGTAATAGGTCACACCATTACCAAACAACTGCTGTTTTGGCTCAAAGCAGTTAAAAGCAGCTCTGGCCGGGAGAAACCCAGCCAAACACCGAACCCTGCAAATGGCAGGCCATTTAATGTTAATGGGGTAGGAACTGCACTATGCAACTTTCCTAAAAAGGAACATTAAATGCTTTCTAGACTGGCCTCCAGAATCCAGTGTTCTCTCCAGGCTATTGCCTATGTGGTGCTAAAAAATAGACCACATATAATTTATATATATATATTTATATATATATATGTATATAAAATAGCTATATATTAAAAATGTGAAATACAGAGGTGTCTGAATTAGTTCTGTGGAGAATAATGATGTTAAATGCACTCCTTTTTTCAGTCTGAGGGGATAAGAAAAGTAATCAACATCTCACATATGATGAGTTAGAGATAAGGGGAAAGTCAGACAAGTGGTAAAGGTCACTATAATTAAAGAAATTACTGTTTTTATAGACCAGATTTACAGTAAGTACATACAGGTGCGTAGAGAAAATGGTTGCATTAACAACTAGGAATTTCAGAAGGGGGAAGAAATTGTGCTTGACTTTCTGAAAAATAGTGAATTATATAAAAATTTAAACTTTTTTGGTAGTAGCATTGTCAGTAGTAATGAAGAAAGAACTTAAAAAGAGCTTTCAGTTTAAAATTTTGGCTAAATTGAGGGGGGAAAAAAAGTCATGGCCTTAACTGTGAGTGACAAAAATGGAGTGTGCTATTGGATACAGTAACTTTCTTGTTGGTAAGATCTAGAGGCCGTCACCAATTTATTATTTATTACATACAACCATGCATTTTTTAGACTGCTGTCTTCCAATTACTTAAAAGAGATATGAATGTAATAGCTGTAGGTTATGCACATAGCTGCAATAATAAATCTTACAATAAGCCTAACTGTAAGAAGTATGAGAAAAACCCCTAGAGTGTAAGTGTTATGATTGCTTTCTACATGACATTCGTAGAAGTTAAAAAATAACTTCATATCTGATGATAGAAACCATTGAGCACTATGGCTATCTAAAGATACTGTGTTGCAATTTGTTTATTCAAGTGTACTGTGCTAATATTATTTTCTTCTCAAATTGATTATTTTTCTCCATATGTTTAACTACTTACATGTAGAGTAAGAAATAGATAAATCAAAAATAATCCTGAAAATGTACATTGCGTTGGTGTGAAAACTGGGAAAATGTCTTATACTTGGACAGTAGGAAGATACTATGCATTCAGTTAACATGGCAATTGCTACTGTTAACTTTTTATTTCAACCTAGAGGACGCCTGTAATCTGACAGTCCAGCCGCAGGCTTCATAAAAAGAAAGCACAGACACAGTGTAATAAATAACATTTGGTATAGCGGTATGGTGCATTATTTCCTACTTTAGCATTGCATTTAAAAAGACTAAAAGCTGTACATGACAGAATTTAAGCCCTGGGCACAGTTTTTTCTCAAAATAAAAAAGTGTCTCTAAAATACTACAAATAAGCTTCAAGGCACCTTTTCTACAGCTTTGTAGAAACCAAATCACTTCATCTAGTGTGACATATGTACTGTAATATATAGTGTGCCAAGTCAATTAAATCGTTAATTGTCTGTTTTTAAGGAAAACAGATGGTGGGTCAAATTCTATCCACTTTCAACAATTTTAGGTCCCACACCTATTGGTGATATGCTCATATTACCCAGCAGGGAGTTGAAAAAAGATTGTCAATGCCTTTTTCAAACTGTTTTTGCTTTTCCTCCCCTCTTCCACCCTCGTTTTAAGGAGTATTTAAAACTGGTTTTGTTTTGTGGGTTTTTCTACAAGTATCATGAGGGATTTTTCTGTTTATCTATCCAAAATGGAGCTGTAGGTTAGAAATAATCATATAAAGATGTAGAGTAATGATTGGAAGTTTGCTAGTTTTGATCTGTTCAACCAGTTATTAAGGATTATAAAATTAATTTGCTTTAACATGGCCTTATTACTCAGCTGACTTGTCCTGGAAATCTTTTCCCCATGATTTCTATAGTTTATTTAGTTCTTTTAAGTGTTTTTTGCAGTAATCTAACAATGGCTATATATAGGATATCTGGCTAGACATGTGGACCATAATTAAAATCATTGCATTTGTGGTGTGTTCTCAATTTTTAAGAGTTTTGTTCTCTCTGTTCTCTAAGCAGTAACTAGTTATTACCTTCCATGCCAGGACAGCATTTTCTTAGAATAGAATCATCAAGGTTGGAAGAGATATTCAAGATCATTCAATCCAACTGTTCACTCAGCACTACCACTGCAAACACTAAACCACCAAACCAGAGAATCCAGTGCCTGGTCCAGACACCTCTTAAACGCCTTCAGGGATGGTGACTCCACCATCTCCCTGGGCAACCTATCCCAATGCCTGACAACCCTAACAGTGAAATTTTTTATTCCAATAGCTAATCTGAATCTCCCCTGTCTCAGCTTAAGACAATTTCCTCTGGTCCTGCCACTGCACGGCAGAAAAGACCGGCCCCCACCTTGCTACACCCTCCTTTCAGGTACTTCTGGAGAGCAATGAGGTCCCCCCTGAGCCTCTCCTTCTTGAGATTAAACAAACACAGCTCCCCCAGCCATTCCTGCTAAGACATATTTCCTAGACCTCACAGGAGCCGTGTTGCCTGTTTCTGGACACACTGCAGCCCCTCATTGTCCGTTTTAAAGTGAGTGGCCCAGAACTGGATGCAGTGCTTGAAGTGAGGCCTCACCGATGCTGAGTGCAGTTCTTCCTGCAGATGCCCTCTTGTTTCATAGGTAGGTTGGCTAATGCAGAACTGTCTGTTAGGTAAATTCTGAAGTATATACTTTCATTTATAATAAGAGTAGAAAGTAGAAAAGTGTTATATTCTGTTAGTGTGAAGCTTTGTGCATGTAATGTACGGACAACCAACACAACACTAGCTTATTCCTTTTGTCTCTGTGGTTAGGAAGCCAGAGCTAACCTGACCAAAAGGATCACCATTCCAGAGTCTTCCTCAGTGACTGTAAGCCTTCTGTTTCCATTGGGACCAATACAACTGAAAAAACTTAGCATCTCACCACACCATCTTACTTTGTATTTTCTTCAAAATCAGTAGAAATCAAGCAGACGTACCATGAAAGCATTTTGTCTTACTTTCTGTTCCTTTTGCCCCTCATAAATATTTTCCACTCTTTTTCTAGTAAGAGTATCAGAGGTTTTCTAAAAATCCAGGGTTTTTTCCCTTTAAATATGTTATGAGAAATGTTTTAAATTGACATCTTTATTTTAAAATATGGTGGTTTAGCTATACTTTTCATTCAGCAAGTGGGGGGGAGGGGAAACACAGACTTAGATAGTAATTTAAAAAGAAAAAGAAACCTAAAAATTTGGGTTTTGCCCAAACTGAGCTATTCCTAAGACATTTGGAGAGACACAACTTAATGCTACGTAAGATACTTTTGTATCAATTTAATTCTGGTTGGTTTTATGCCCATGGATGATTTGGTCATAAATTCGGCATTGCTATCTCTAGTTTTCAACCTTGAATGCAGTCAAAATAAATGTATTTAAATCTACTATTTCTGTGCTAAAGGATGTATTTATTGTCATCTATGATGTGCATCTGTTTACAAAAACTTTCATTTTCCCACTTTTTCTATTAGTTGTGATATTTCTGAGAAGTCACATTTATTGTAAATGGGGAAGATTTCTTGTTGTTTGCTGACACAGTAGTTCTATTAATTTATTTTTTCTGGAGCATTTCAAGTAACATTCTTGCCAGATTTAAATGCTCCTTTTATGAAATTGTCATCATTCTAGGGTATGGTTGAACCCTAGACTGATTAATTGTGGGGAGTTAAAGAAGATTATGAAGATTTTAGTACTGTGTAGTAACCCAAGCTGATAGTGAATATGAATCATAGCAACATAGGGTGATCTGGGCCCAGTGCAGCTGCAATTTCCCGTTTCATCATTACTGAACTACCAGTAATATACTTGATGTACTTTAAAAAATGAATATGGCTCAATAATGATAGGTTTTGTTGCCACAGAAAACTCTTTTAATTAGCAAATTGCTTAGTATATTTCAAGTATAAATTTACTTTGTATCCAAGTTTCTTTAGTTCAGTGAAATGCATGTATAGGAACAGTTTCCATATGGGATAAGAGCTTCAGTCATTTGACTAAAGGATAAAATGAGGTACCTGTTTTGTTGGGTTTTTCTTAGCTCCTTTTCAGCTTTTTAAGGCAACTTGTCTTCAGAATTTTTCTGTGAAAGGAAATATTTAGTGGCAGATATTAGGTTTCAGAGAAATAATGAACATTTGCCTTATGACCTAATTTCAAATTACTGTAATTTCATTAAAACGACTGGTAGAAAATAAGGGTCAGTGTAAAGAAAAGTTAACTCCTCCTAAAGTAATGGAGTTGGTGTGAACGATCAAATTTAGATCTTGAACAGTTTCATAGAACTGCCTATTGAGAAGTAGAGATGGCACCCCACAGTAAAGCACAACTTCTCAAAATCATAATGTGGGTGTGGAATGGAAAATATAAGAGACAAGGTGAATTATCAGTAAAAGGCAGATCACAAAGCATTTTTTGCAGAGAAGGTTCCATGCCTATTTATCTTGCAGAACTGAAATTTACTGGGTATGTTAGTGAAACAATTAAGTGTGGGTAACATCCCATTGGATCTCTTCTGAAAGGGTCCAAGAATAAATGTTACTCTTTAGACTTCTAGTTTTTAATTATTTCTATTTTATTTTTACTACTTTCCTACTTTTAAGTACCACTTACACCACGACTTTCAGTAGCAGAAGTAAGCTGATTATTGATGAACATTTATATTTCTTGCTAAGGCATTCCAAACCTTGTTGGAGATTCCATTGTCATTTACATTAGTTGGACTCTTGATATAAAAGTTTGGCCTGTTCAATACTGCCATCAGGAGTTTGAATTTTTGCATTTATGAAATTAAATAAATGTGTAGGAATATATTTTTGTCACCTAGACTTGCTGAACCTGCTTTTGTGTAACTGACATCTGCTAGAATGTATCTGACTTTTACTTTTTCTCTAATACCTGTCAGTCTTCAAATAGGCAGAACAGTTTCTAGCTGTAGAACACAGAGTCCCAAATTTTATTCCTTTCTGTCCACAGAGGGTTCCTTCAACAAAGGACATTTCTTACTTCTTTTGCCAGCTTCATTAAAACACTCTTCTTGTCTTCACAAAGGGAATGGAATTATGTCTTGAAGAATTTGTAAGTGACATTGAGGACCAACTTATGATAATATTATGCCTTTCCTTCTCTCACTCTTTCATTTACAGTTTCTTTAGTTCATTTTCAGGCTTCTGTTAGATGGCAGTGGACATATACATGGTATATTCTTAGCCTCTAAACCCATAGGGAGCCCAGTTTACACTCTGCCTCTTGAGTCAGTGAATGTAATTCTGTGAGACTTAGGAATCCCCATTTAACTTCTATATCTAGAAATTTTAGGGAGCTGTCACTAATAAAACTCGTTATAATAGAATGTTATAAAGCATAACCTGCATGCAATACTCAGCACTTGATGTTTTCTGTCTGGTTTTAAATATGTTATTTTGGTTGTGTGCATGAGGGGAGTAGTTTTGTTTATAAGTTGAAGAGGAACACACACTATTTTTTGGAATTAATTGTTTTATATGCTTTTCCCTACTTTGTCTTTGAGGTTATCGTCTGCTTTTGATTTCCTTGTCATGACTCCATGACTGTTGCAAATATTAATGATCTGATCTTGAAATTGAAGGAATGATGTACAGATAATAATGTCATACTTCTTTTTTTTCCCCTGATCCTTACTATAGGCCCAAATGATTTTCTGTTATGTGGTAGCTCAAAAATTAGGCACACAATTTTAATTTAGTTTTTGTTTTGAAAAATGCATGTTCCACGATTTTGCAGTTCTAGCAAATGAAGAAGGTTTGCAGGCTGCATAATTTCCAAAGTCCCTCACATGTCCTTGTTAAAGAGTGATCTACTTAATCTACTTAACTTCCATGGAAACATGGAAAAGTTAAAAACTGTGGTGGCTCTCTGACAGGTCTTAGTCATGGTAACAGTCTTGCCTGACAACCTTTATGGCAAAATTTGGGTTCTCTGAAAAAAAACAATTAATAACTGTATTCTGCCTATCATTGAAAAGCAACAGTTGCTTTATTTTTAGTCAGTCTGTGTTCAAAAGATGGTCCATGAAGGGACATTCTGTGCTATTGTAGTAAATTTTTATACATGACTGAAGAGACTGTATATACTACATTATGCACATCAATAAATATCACATTCATTTAAAAAATCCCAACAGCACAGGTTAAAGCTACAACAAATATTCTGGCAGTAGTTTTGGTATCTGCTTTCTACCTATAGACCATTGTAATGATCCAGTTAGTGAGAGATGCCTCTGCCCAAATTAAGGTGAAAATGAGACCATATGCCGAAGTCAAAAATACAGAAAATATTTACCACCCATAGATCCAGCAGCATCCCTTCTTCACCCTGGGCTTCTCAGTGGTGGGGTTCCCAGAGTTGTTCTTCTAGGGGTACCACCTTTATACAGGCCATGTTCCAGGTATCCAGGGGGTGCAGATGCTGCTCCCATGACTTAGGATAATATATGTACCCTGAGATTAGCTCACTCGGTGCTAATAATGCCAAGGTTGTGGATTCAATCCCTGTATGTGCCATTCACTTAAGAGTTGGAGTCAATGATCCTCGTGGCCTCTTTCAACTCAGAATGTTCTGTGATTCTCTGTATGCACAGTTATTTTCTTTCCCACAGTTTGCCACAGTGGGAACTTTTGCCTGGGTGCATTAACCAGGATGTGCTAACCAGATTGTACCTCCATCAGGCCTGGAATCAGCACCTTCCTGTTGCAAATTCCTCTCTTCTGTGCTTATTGAAAGTTCCTGCTGTGGTGGCTTATTTTATGGCAAGTTCCTTCTGTGGCCTTCACAGTGTTTTGAGAGAGGCAACTGTGCTCTTTACGTCCTTAGAACCATTAAAAAGAGTAATATCTTAATTGGTAATATCCTGCCACGTAACAAAAATATAGCTACAAAATCTAAGCAGACCTTATCTGATAACTGCTCATCTTTTTCTCAGATCTTTATAATCTTTTATGCTCAGTTTTGATAAAAATATTTGAATAGTCTTGACCATAAAAAACATATGGAAATCCCCAGAATTGATTTTATCTAATTCTTGTTCCTTTGCAGGCCTTAAATAGATGAGTGACTAATATCTAATGTAAGCATACACAAATCTAATTGAATAATAATATTTCAAAAGCAAGACCATTTCTTCATTAGATAGCTGTCACAAAAAAAAATTACTTTTAAACCTAAGTGAGGTTGGCTGTGTGCTCCTTCTCTTAAAATTTAAACATTTTAGATTTTTTTCTGATATAGAATTGAGTATCCCTTTCATGATTAAAAAAAAACAAAACAAAACAAGAAACAACCTATTTCTGTTTAGAAAATTAAGCTCAAATGCAATTAATATTTTAAATTCTGACTGAGTTCATAATTACAGCTTTGAGGTATTTGAAGTGACCTCTTCATTTTAGTAAAGAGCTAACTCATGCACCCAGTACTATTTTGTAAATCAGAGTTGTTTCTGTTAAAAGAAAAGCATGAATCAGAAACCAGTTTAGTGTCTCAAGACTTCTATGTTATTTTGGCACCTGCATGGGTGGTGTTTGAGAGGTGCATCAGCACAGGTCCCAGTGATCCTTTTCCACTGTGCTGGAATTTGAATTTCTCCACAACTTGTTTACCATTAGACCTCTGGTTCAGTCTGTGCTGCAGTAGTTAATTTTCAAAAACTACTAGTGAAACATAGTATGATAGAGGTGAAAAGTTTATCTGAGCAATATGTGATTCTTCTGGCTTTAGCTTAACTTACCTATGGAGTGGATTGAATTAAAAAACTGTGGGATGGGTTTTATAGAGGGTAGTATTTTTGCAAAGTCGATTTTTCAAAAATTAAGAAGTGTCAGTATGTAAGTTACTCATGAAAGCATAATTCAGCCCCTGTGCTCAAATTCATTAGCATAGCCTTTAATTACACAGTCACACAGTATTTCCCTTAAGCTTGCTGCCTCCATCGCATTGGATGAATGGTGTTTCGAGTATGTGGCAGCTGTTTAATATTTTTAAGTTCATCATTCAAGTGTTGGCCTTTGCCTTATTTACTGCACACTCTTTTGAAGCCTGAAATAAGTACACAATTATTCTCTATCAGTTTTAACATATATATGATCTTATTTTCTAATAACAACAAAGATTATAGTAATTGTAATTGCAAAAATTTTATACTTTCTTCTCCACTTCAAGAGAAAAAAAAAAGTCATTATTGTCCTAGTGTTATATGTGGAGAAAATGAGATAAGAATAAATCAAAATTAATGGCAAAACTACTGTTATGACTTCTTATTGCATGATGCACAACTCAGGCTTTATGGCTGCTGACCAGAATGCAATATTAGGAGATGCCTTTTATCTGTCATGTACTTTCCTGATATTTTTTGTTGCTCAGGTACCAGGATATCAACCTAGATGCTCCAAAAATTAAATTCACCTGAGAGATGGCCAAATGTTAAAATTGTGGTTTTTCATTCTCTCCAGGCTTATACATTGTTGTCGTCCATTTAATGGTGTTAACAGTTACATCACAGCCACCAACTTTAGATTCTTCTCATCACATTTTTAACTGCAACAGTGTGCTCTTGTCTCTAGGTGGCTAGAAGGACATTTTACTAGTTATTTTCTCTTCTCTGTAGACAACATCTCGAAAATTGCAATGTCAAGCTTATTTAAAAGCGTAGTCTAACTTTTTGAACAAGAATAACTGACATAAATGAAACTGTGTTCATCCATAAAGCTAGTATTTAAGCAACTGCTATAAATAAATTTATTCCATCCAGATTTTCCCTACAACAATCCTTTATGACTTTTTTTGGTTATACAGATTTAATGCCTAATTTTTAATATACTGATCTGCCTGCCTAGCAGTAACCTTTAGGGCCAAAGGACTTCTGCTTTCTTTGTGTTGTAGGTACGTGTTAGTTTCCCTATATGCTTATTTCTTAGACCATGCTTATAGTTACATAATCAAGGAGTAATATATTGTCCTAATAGCTCCTGATAGCTCCTCCCAATTTAGTTGTCCTTCAGGTGTTTTTCAATAACTCCCAGAACAGTCTTCTCCATAGTTTTACCAGTCACTGAAGTGAGTCTGACAGTAGTTTTCAGGGTCGTCCTTCTTGCCTTTCTTGAAAACTGGGATGCATTAGCCAGCTCCCAGTCAACTGGGACCTCTCCAGATTCCTAAGAAGATTAAAAAATTACTTAGAGAGGTTTCCACATGACATCATTCAGTTCTTTGACTGTTCTCAGATGAATCCTACCAGGTCCCAGAGACTTACAGGGATCCAGCTGGAGCAGCAGATCCCACACAAGTTTGGAGTTTCCTGGGAGTTTATCATACTTGCAGTCATGGCTCTCCAGCTCAGGGCAATGGGAAACCCATAGCCTATAATCAGTGTTTAAGGCTGAAGCAAAGAAAACATTGACCATCCCTGCCTTGTCTCTGTCCCTGTTTTTCAGGCGATCATCCTCATGCTGCAACAGCATGATGTTATTTTGCACTGTCTTTTGCTATCGATGCATTTAAAAAAGCTCTTTTAACTATCCCACATGGTTCTTGCCAGGTTCCACTCTAACTGAGCTTTGGCAACATGTATTTTCTCCCTGTAGTGACAAGTAGCCTCTCTGTATTCCTCCTGTGTCACCCAGCCTTGCTTTCACTGGCAATACACTTTATTCTTTCACCTTAACCCCAGAAGATCCCTATTCGACCAAGTCAGCCCTCTGCCTTGCCTGCTTGACATTTTGTAATTGCCTGCTCCTGTGCTCCAAGGAGGTGGCATTTAAAAAGTGACCAGCACTGATGAATCTCAGCAGCTTCAAAAGCATCTGCTCTTCTTATGTCCCGAGGTGAAGTTTTCCTGACAGTTTTCCTCCTGTCACTAAAGATTATAAACCCAACTGCTTTATTGTTGCTATAGTCAATATGGTCATCAATCACAACCTCACCCATGAGCCTGTTATGATCCCACTTCTGACTCCAAAGTAATGTTAGGATAAGATTATTAAGAGATGCCTCTGCCTGAATTAAGGTGCAGACAAGACCATATGCCAAAGTCGATAGTATGGATTTTATTTAACAGTAAATGTGAGGTAGCAAGATAGATAGGAAGAGAAGAAAGGAAGGAGGGAGATGGGGGAAGGGGAGTGGAGGACAGAGTGGCGGGGAGGGGGGAGAGGAGGAGAGAAGGGAAGGGGAGAAGAGAGGTAGAGAGTGTGTAAAGAGAAGATACCACCACCAGTGTTCCTGCAGCATCCCATCAGCCCTTCTTCTTCTGGTCTTCTCAGTGGGGAAGAGGGGGAAGGAAGGAGAGGCACTTTTATATAGTTCGAGTCCCAGGTATCCACAGAGTGTAAATACTGTTCACACAGCTTGGGCTGGCATGTGCACAAGGACATGCTTCCTTTCTCACAGTTTGCCATGGTGGGAATTTTTGTCCAGACAGGTTACCCAGATCTGCCTCACCAGGCCTGGCATTTTCCTGTTGTTGCCATCTGTGCTTTTCCCACAGTCTGCACAGTGGAATTTTGTCCTGTGTGCTAATTCCAAAACTTCACCTCTGTTAGGTCTGGTATTAACACCTTCCTGTTTGCCATCTGTGCTTAAGGTCCTGTATGGTGGCTTATCTTATGGAAACTTCCATCTTTGACAGTACTTGCAACAGTTCATTGTGCTCTTTAAGTCTTTAAAGAGCCCCTCTCTATAAAAAAGTATCAAAGAGAACACCTTTCCTAGTCATCTCCTTTAGTACCTGTGCCAAGAAATTATCAACCGGATGTTCTAAATCTTCTGGACCTGTTTCTATCAGCTGTGTGATATTCACAGTCCACATCTGGCAAGTTGAAGCCCCCAGCTTCAGTTTGGTTGGAAAGACAGCCTTGATGCTGTACCAGGACCTCTTAGCAGTAGCCAAAACACTGGTGTGTCATCAACATGTTCTAACTACCAATACAAAGCACAGCCCTATGAGATCGGCTGTGGGGAAAGGTGACTCCATTCCAGCCAGATCCAATACACTTTATACTTATGACTGTTGGTGTAGAGCATCTGTCTTGTGCTGTTTTCTCCTGAGATTTGTCCATGTCAAAACTGGGATTAGTTTAGTCTGCTGCACTAGGAAACAGCTTGTCCCCAAGTTATATTCTCAGACAATTCTCTTTGGAGTATGTGCACCAGAGTGATAGCTAAGAGAAAATTTAATTCCTTCCTAGAAGAGAAATGTACAGGAAAAAGTTTAATTGTTTTGAAAAGCTTGAGCTCATAGGGGAAGCAAACAATTTTCTGATGCTTGGCTTATATAATAAAAACAAACCATGCTGCTGCTGATTATTAATCACTGCAGGTGAAATCATGTAAGTAATTTTCTTTTTCCTCTGGAAAAAAGTTTTAAAATGCTCTACAGTTTTGTAGCACTTATTGAATATTACAGAAGCCCAGCCTAAAACTTGCTTGACAACCTTTGTATTACTTTAGGATAAAGTATGACTATGTTTATTTTACCTTGTGATGTGGGCATCTGCATAATATTTTTATCCAAACATGCACACCTTTAATTTTAGCTTAGTGTTAGCATTTTTTTACTGCTTTACCTAGGGTTGCTATGCTGATGTTCAGCAGCCTAACTTCATTGTAACCTAAGTTTTAAGATTGGAAATAAATATTATTCACCTTTATTAATTATTAGGTACATTTTAAAAATAATTTCTAACTTTAAAATATTTCTTGACTAATTTTTCCTATTGGAGGAAGAAATTCCTGTGTGTAACTTAACAACAAGCCTATGACACTGTAGAATATCAAGTTGTAGTGAATGTCTTTCAAGACATTTTCTCTGAGTTTTTGTTTTGTAAGCTTTCTTTCAAAAGTCTTGTGAGGTTTTCAGTCTCTGCATTAGCTTAAGAGTAGCATAGTAACATTTTTGCTGGAACAACTCTAATTTTCAGGGAACTGCCCAGTATTAAGGAGGTGGTTTTGAGACCTTGTCAACTATGGGCTCTTTTGAATATAATAGTGGGAAGAGTGGAACTATAGCATAGCAGATGAGGTAGTGACAGAAATACAACTTCTGGCCATTTATGGCAGGGCAATAATCAAATGTTTCATGATAAAATTTTCCTACAATGCCAGTTAAAAGCTTTCCCTAAATATGATAGTGTAAAGGAGCGGATTGTAAAGGCAGTGCAGGCTCTAGGTCTTGCGTGAGATTGGAAAGTAAACAGCAATTTTTATCAGCTTCAGGTTGAACATCTAGTTCTGACAATGAGGGTAATTGCTGCATAATTGCTGTTTTGTTCTAAGAATTTGTTGATTTGCCGAGGCCCAGGTGTATTTTATTTGCTGGCATATCACTTGGAATAATAAATCTATAATTATCTCCAGCTACTTTGTGGAGAAAACTCATGCTGTGCTCATAGTGTTACAGCAGAAGTGGCCCAAGGTGTTTGAGACTGTTGGGCTACCTTGTCAGGAAATCATGCTCTTTGTCTTGAGACAGAAACAGTAAACAAGAAACTATAGCTGCTCTCTTGACTCGTAATATTTATCACTACTTCAAAATCAATGAAGCTTCTGAGAAAACAAATTTCTAAGTGCTATTTAGCTTCACCTTTTTCACTTCATCATCTGTATTATAATTTCATAAGTAAATGAAAATGGTAATAGGCAGCTTAAAGTAAACTTTATGGCCATAAGGCTATTCACATTGTCATTTGCTTGAATCCTTTCAACTCAGCTATCAAGTAATGTATGCACAATTTGAATAAAAATTTTTGCATTTTCAAGTGCTTTGACCTAACTCCTTTAAATACAAGACTTTTATAGTATCATAGAATGGTTTGGCTTGGAAGGGACCTTAAAGATCATTAAGTTCTTTCTTCCATTATAAGCAGGGCTGCCACCCACTAGATCAGCTTTCTCAGGGAACTGTTCATGTTCTTCAACCCTTCCAGGGATCGGGCATCCACAACTTCTCTGGTCAACCTGTTCCTGTGACTCGCAGTAAAGAATTTCTTCTTAACGTCTGGTCTAAATCTTTGCTCTTTTAGTCTAAGGCTATTTCTCCTTGTCCTGTCAGTACATGCCCGTAGTGGGTTGAGCGGGCAAACCTAGGACAATGTCCTTGTAAAAAGTCCCTCTCCAACTTCCATGTAGGCCTTTTAGACACTGGAAGGCTGCTGTAAAGTCTCCCTAGAACCTTCCCTAGGAAAAACAACCCCAACTTTCTCATCCTGTCTTCAAAGGGAGGTTCTCCAGCTCTCTGATCGCCTTAGTGGCCCTCCTCTGGACTTGCTCCAACAGGTTCATTCCTGTGCGGAGTACTCCAGTGGGGGTCTTACAAGAGTAGAGTAGAGGGGCAGAATCACCTTCCTTGACCTGCTGATCACATTCCATTTGATGCAGCCCAGGATACAGTTGGCTTTCTGGGTTGCGAGAGCACTTCACTGGGTTATGTTGAGCTTTCTGTCAACAAACATCCCCAAGCCTTCCTCAGACCTGCTCTAGATCCATCTCTGCCCAGCCTGTATTTGTGCTTTGGGTTACCCTGACCCAGGTGCAAGACTTTGCACTTGTCCTTGTTGAATTCCACGAGGTTAAGTGCCACTGAATGGCAGCTCTTCTCCCCAGCGTGTCGACTGCACCACACAGCTTGGAGGTGTTGGCAAACTTGCTACAGGTGCCCTCATTCCTGCTGTCCATGTTGTGTTAAATAGTGCTGGTCTCGATAACTGACCCTGAGGAGCACCACTCACACCTGATAATCAGCACTATTGTGCAGCACCAAGGCAAATAAAAAGCTGTATCTAGTAAGCAAAATAAAATACCATGTGCAGGGATTTGTACCACACGACAGTAAGATATTTTTTGACTCTGTCTTGTAACTTGTATGTGATGCTGTACTTTAGTAAACATCATACATCTATAAGATCCCTGAAGAATATTTCATGAATTATATGAACTGTATTTTCTCTTTTCTCATCAGATTTAATGGAAATGCCATTAATACAGACTATGAAAAATGAGGTCTGTGCATTAGACCTAAGACAAAGACATGATATTGTGTATCCATGCAAATTAAAATGTTAATGAACTATTATAATTGAATATGTTTTGAATCGGTCTGAATCAGTCCTTTTGTTTTCTCTGATCCTAATTTCTCATATATTTCTCTTTCAATAAATAACATTACTATTTATATTCCAAGTTGTATAAGCTGTCATTAAGGTTCAGTACAGCAAGGGGGTGGACATGAAAAGGAGAGAACAACAGGAGGAAGAATGAGGTGCTTCTGTATTTTTTTTGGTGGTTATGTTCCATGTCCTGTAGTTGATCTAAAACTTATAGTTTAGAAAAATATTAAACCATCCATTAAGTTTCTTTATCATTTAGAAGCCACACTTTTAGTTTCAGTCATTATTTATTTTAATCTTTAAAAAATTGATAGTAAATTGGATGTACATGCAATTTGGAATGCTACACTTTCATGCTCTTTAGATATTTCTTACTCTTTATTTTCATGTGCAAATACGCACTTAAAGCAGATCACATGCAACTTATAGGTAAATTTATTTCAATAGATGGACTAAAAAATTTACTCTCATTATCACATTGACATTTTTCCAATATTTAAATATTACAGATTGGACATACAGTCACAGTAGTGATCGTCCTGGTGTAGTGGGGAAGTTCCTTTCTAAATTTTAGTTATTATTCTCCCATCCATATGCAAATAAACTCTTTTCTCTAATTTGTATATTTAAACCATAATAGAGAGTGAAACAATAAAACATATTATTGGCAAAACAAATTCATTACTTTAAGGTTGAATCATCATTTCCCAAGTAAGAAAAGTACTAGTTTAATTATTCTTTACTGCTTAGAAAGTCTGAACTTTAACTGGTTTTTCGGCTGAAATTATCTGTACTCATTGGCTATCTCACTTGAAGTGTTTATAAGCAAATTCAAGCAAAACACTTAGGAGCTTTAAAGACTATGATCTCAGGAAAATGCATTCCATTGCAGCCAGTAAAAAAAA
>VZTG01000394.1:142800-239512 GCA_013397845.1 Melanocharis versteri
TTTTTGATAAGTTCTAACGTCCTTGCACATTGAATCAGTGACCTGAAATTTGGCAAGGGGATATCTAACCAGATTCAGTTTGTAAAATTCTGATTTGCATAGGCTTACTCACTTGTTTAAGAGGATTTAGCTTACAGAAGATGAAATCCCCAAGAGCTTAGTCCGAGCTGCAGTCTTATCAGAGCTCTTAGCAATGTTTCTCTCTCTTATTATTACTTTCCTTTTTGGGGGGTAGGGGGTGTGAGAGCACTCCGTTTCTAACTTGGAAAAAGTCTACATTCAACAACCAGGTTTAGATGAAATTTATATGCATCTCTGTGCTGGGTAACCTTGGCTGACTGCAATATGTCCACAAAGCTGTTCCCATTCCCCCTCTTCAGCAGAACAGGGGAAGAAAATAAGATGAAAAAGCTCATGGGTTGATATGAGAATGGGAGATAACTTACCAGTTTCTGTCACAGACAAACAGACTCAACTAAAGGAAGTTTAATTTGATTTATTGCCAAATAAAAACAAAGTAGGATAGTGAAAAGTGAAAACAAAACTCAAAAATTTCCTCCACATCCTTTTTTCTCAGGCTCCACTTCTTTATTCCCATCTCCTCTAACTTTTCCTTCACCCAAGCAGTAAGTGAGGATCAGGAATGCGAAATGGGGATTGTGGTCCGTTCATAACGCTTGGTCTCTGCCACTCCTTCCTCCTCATGCTCTTCCCCTGATCCAGTGTGAGGTCCTTCCCACTGTCTGCAGTTCTTTTAGAGCTGCTCCAGCGTGTGTCATTTCCATGGGGTGTGGTCTGTCAGGAACGGACTGCTCCACTTGCAGATCCTTTCAAGCGTTATCCACTTGCTGCAATGTGGGATCATCCACAGGCTCCAGCAGACACCTCCATGTGCTGCAGACAGACAGCTTGCTTCCCTGTGGTCTTCACCACGGGCTGCAGGGGAATCTCTGCTCTGACACCTGGAGCACCTCTTCTCCTTCCTTCTCTGGCCTTCCTGTTTGCAGGGCTGTTTCTCACATATTTTTATTGATCTTCTGTCACAGTTACTTTGCAGCATTTTTTTACTCTTTCTTAAATATGTTATCACAAGGGCGCCACCATCGTTTCTGATGGGTTCAACTTTGACCAGAAGTGGTCCTTCTTGGAGCTGGCTCTGTCCAATATGGGGGCAAGCCTCTTCTCACAGAGATCACTTCTGCAGGCCCCTGACTACCAAAACCTTGCCATGTAAACCCAGTACAAATGCACAAATGTCTTTTGTTGGAGCAAACCCTGCTTTGTGTTCATAGAATTGATCTGGAAACTGGTGTGTGTGTGTGTGTGTATGTGTGTTTGGCAGAGAACAGTATTTGTTCTGCCTTTTGGGATTGGTTTTTTTTGTGGGTTTGGTTTTAGTCTGTTGTAGCTTCCTTTTGGAAAGGTGTGGTTGCCTTGTCTCAGAAGGGAATAACTGATCAACCTAGAAAGAAGCGGGTTGAAATATCATGGGACCAGAAGCTTGGGAAAGAAAACAAGCCACGTAAATAAGTCTTGGTAACTGTTTCTATGGAGACCTTCCTTTTTGCTCTGTTCTGTGACCTTCTGGAAGAGGCAAAAGCAAGGTGGAACTAACAGTCTTATATCCTGACTATGTTTAGCTCAGCAAAACTGAAAAAGTTTAAGTGACAATAAAGTCGCTACCAAATTAAAACATTGGTGGTGTTGTATAGTCACATGTATATTCAGAATTTGATACAGGGAACCATTATTCAAGGTATCAGAGGACAAATTTATTGATTGCCATTAATGAAGAGTTGCAGAGCTGGTGCAGGTTGCCTTGATCAACCGATTTGAAAGGTTCTACAGATAATATACTAGCTGCAAATAGATTCACTGTTGTCATAGACCAACTCTGTATGTGTCAAGAGATACATTCTCAATGATAGCTTCAGCAGTCTTGGGTTTGGACTTCTATCTGCACACATTTACCATTAAAGATGAAAAAGAGCAGTGTTCATATCAAAAGGGTCAAAATTCTCTGTACAACACTGACTCCCATAGTGCAAGAAAAGAAATCCCCTGAATTAGTTAATTTTCATTTATATGTCCTTCAAAAGCATACTGACAGTTGGACACGAAGCTATTTGGTCCAGTGAAATATTTGATTTTCCTAAAGACTTTCTAAAGAGGAGAGAAAGGCCTTAGTCAAATCATCAAGGACACAAATGAGATTCCTGTTACTCATATTAATAAAATAGTGTATTTCATGTTCTTATCATAACCTGGAATATTTTGTAAACATCAAAGGACCACATTCTCTACAGCTCAATTTCTTTATGATGATTAACAACAATCTTACATTTTATTTAGTCAATGGAAGAAAGCCAGTCTTTTTTTTTTTTTTTTTTTAAATGAGAAAAGGCCCACCAAAGATGATTCAGGCACCGAAATTATAGAATTTATGTAACTGCTAATAAATGGATTTTAGGCTTCATGCTACCTTGAAAAATATTTCAGACATTTCTGCATATGGTGACTACCCATTCACATTGTTTTTTCCTTTTGACAGGTCAAGCAGTAACTGCTTGTCTAAGGGATATTCTGTGCATTCGTATTGAAACTGTTCATGTAAAGGATTGCAGATCTAGATAAAATTCCTTAGTGTTATTTTTCTATTTATTCTTCTTTGAGAGTGCCTAGTATCTATAGTTCCATAAAGAAAGCTAACAATGTAGTTGTCTGCTATTAAACGTTATATTAAGGGAGGGCTGCTGAAATTTACAGATGTTTTCTCTCTTTAACTAAACTACTTTATTTTTTGAGGTTTAATTATGTGATATAGCACATCAGAATGTCAAATTGTATTTTAATCTCTAAATTTAAAAAGTTGCATGAAACTTTCTTCAAATTATTCAGTGATCCATCTTTGGTCCAGCTAAAGTCAAGTATATTAAGGAAAAATCCTGAATTAGTTAACTAAGCCTCAATGTGGTTGCTCCGGGTTGAAGTAGCTGTGTTGATGGAAGCAAATGTAGCATGCCTCTTTCCAACCCATTGTCTAGATTCTTGACAGAGGGAAATTAGCTGAAGAAGAAAGGTGTGATTGATTAAAAGCTATAGTGTTTGGGAAGCAAAGGGGATTGAATAGCAAACAGGAATGTAAAGATATATATACACACTGCAGTTTCAGAAGAACACAATGTTTCTCTTGACATGCATCTTCACACAAAAATTATACTGAAACAAAGCAAGTATTACTTCAATACTACTGAAGGAGAAAGACCATGCTGACAGGGTTTGGGACAATAAAGTTATGAAGGCAACAGAAATCTCTTGAGGCAGCATAGATGGAATATATTGTTGCTAATTCTCACAACTTTAACTGAAATTTTTTAAGTGATAAAATACCAGCTGTTCTTGCAAGCAAATCTGGAATTAACGAGATACTCTGATTTAGCAATATTTCAACAGAAATTTAGGAAATACCCCAGTTTTTTTAATGAATTTTTATATGAATGAGAAGTCCCATGGTGATATTAAATTGCTTGTGTGGATAGACTTCTACATAACGGTTCATTTTCTAAACCTAAATTAAGAAAGTAACTTATTTTATTGGAGGTGTGGTTATTATTTAAAGCCCCATAGGGCTCATTCATTAGCTAGGTTAGCTTATTGCTGGCTGAATAGTAAATAACTCAACTTTAGATATGGAACATGGTCCTGAACATAAACAGAAGGAATATGTATATCCATAAAGTCTATAAGTACCTAAAATATATAAAAGAACATAGTCATGAAATATTTTTGCTAGTAGTAGAAAACTTCAGATTAATTATGCAATAAAAATCATGTTGATATAACTGCTGTCCCTCTGAAAAATCTATTTTCATGGAGAATGGCTGTAACTTGTTTTCTTTACGCTGGAAATGTTGAGCGCTTGTGATATACATAAAATATTATTTTTAATGGTGTCTGCCATTGGTTTCTTACTTCATTGTTAGAGGAACCTCTTCTGACTTTCCCATGAGTGTTGTTAGACAAATTATCCTCCTTTAATTAATTATCTCTCTTTTTTTCTTTGTGAAATGTTCACATTCTGGCTCGCCAATTTATATGATCAGGAAATGAGAAGTATCCTGACAGCTGGCACAATTCAGCAAGGGTGAAGAAGGTTATCACCACCTACATAGTAGGGAAAGAACAACTCTTTTTTAATAGTTTGGGTTTTTTTCTCCCCATAGAATTTGGGCAGAATAGAACTGACTCTATACCCCTGAATGGCTCTTTGGTATAACAAATTATAGACTAAACATCTCATGAATTTGTATAGGGAAAAGACTGTATGCTTAAATCCTCCTCCTCATCTCCTTTCCTCGCTTTGCATATCTGTTTCTCCTGCAGTGGGACCCAGGAGCACAGGGGAGGTGCTGCAACACTGTGATGGGAGTCTCAGCTGGAGCAGTCAGGCACAGGTGGAGTTTTCTGTTTGGCTACAGGAATTGTTCCATTCTGTGTATTTTGAAACAATGCAAGATTCATTCCCTACTCTCACACTTGCCAATTGCTAAAAAAATAACCACACTGTGCATTTGACAAGATTCTTCTTTCCTGTCTTTTAGGCAAACAAGGAAGAAAAAAAGAAAGTAAATATAAAATAAATATAAAACCTATTGTGGTCAGAATTGAGGGTGAGAAAATCACACTAGTTGCTCTGGCTAAAAATAGTGGTTGAGGTGAAATTTTTTTTTCATATCTGGATTTCCCAGGACATGGAATCTGTAGATAAAAATCTGATCATTAGAAGGAAATAAGGATATTGATAACCTTTAAAATATAACTGAAAATCACATGGCAATGGACACTTTGTTCTCTCGCAAATGAACTTCCATCCTTTGTTTATAAAAATACTCACACTTTAACAATAATAGGTAATAGACAAAACCATCTCTTTTATTTGAAGATACATACAAATATTATAATATTTTGGAGAAGGTATCATCTGTTAGGTGATGCAAATTTCTGTTTGTTTACTGATCAGAGCAATACCTAAACCCTATTACACATAAATGTAACCAATCTCCAATCTATTACCATGTAAATTGGTAAGCATAGGCTAAGACTGGTGAAATTGGTCCAAAACAGTTTGTCTGCTATGTATCTTTAAGATTATGTTTTTGGAGTATACATACTATGAACACATATGGCATAATTTACATTATTTATCACGCTGATTTAAATTGAGAAATAGATACATACTTGATTCATAAGTTATTAATTTTTATTTTCCTGAATTCAGCTTTTTCAGTGCCTCTTCTCCTTAATATTTAAGTTGGGATGCTCAAGATAAGATAGATGATGTTGTGGATTGACTCTGGCTGAATGTCAGGTGCCCACCAAAGTGNACTTGTCAATTTCATCACACACTGTCACTGCTGTTGCTTCTTTATCATGGGGAAGGATTCCTCAGACCTTTCCTCTGCTCCAGCATGGGGTCCCTCCCATGGGAGGCACTCNGCAGAACAGGGGAGATTAAATATAACAAAAAGCTTATAGGTCAAGATAAGGGCAAGTTACCAATCACCATCGTATGCAAAACAGTCATGACTTGGGGAAATTAATTGAATTNTGTGCTCCACCATGGGTCTCTTTCATGGGGTACGGTCCTTGCGCTATCGAAACCTTATTACACAAACCTACAGATGATTATACTGACACTGGTTCCTTGGCCATTGCAAGCAAAAGTTACACAAATTGCCTCCCATATTGGAGATATTCAAGAACTGTCTNGCTGCCAATCAAAATCAGTGTCTGATAATGAGAAATAAAGAACAAAATCTTTAAACACCCCTCTCTCTCTTCCCCCCTTNCCCTTCCAGCCTAACCTATTCTGTGATTCTATGCAATATATGAGAGTATATTTTTCTAACTTTTTGAATAAGAAAATCCTGCATTGGGAACATTAGCACAACAATTTCACAAGTTAGATATATGTACTCAGTAATATGTATATAAATTGTACATACCATGGTGTTTCAAAGTGGCATTACATAGATTTTTAGGCATTATCTTGCAAAATGTCAGTGTGTCGATATATAGTGGTAAATGCTTGCAGCTTTTGCATAACAAATTTAAATATCAAACAGCAAGCTGTATCCTTTTTGAAGCACATACTTGAACTCTCTTTTCACATACTAGTATAGTTCATCCAGTGTTCTTTGTATCAAGAAATAGTCTGTAATGAATTCAAATTCTCTTTTGATAATGACTAAACAAATCTAGTTGTGTGTCATATTTGCTTTGATGCAGTCAGTAAAACAAATAATGGGCATTATTCTGAGATTTTGTTAAAGTAAAGAGTGATTGGTCTTGCCTGGTGTTTCCCTGGAGGACTGCAGATTTTGAATCTCTGCTGAAGTGGTAACAAGTCTTCAGTACTGTACTTTTCCAGTGTGCACCAGTGGTCTCTTTTCTTTCAAAACTATTTTCCTTGTAAGAATCACATTCTTATCTTTTATTTACCCTAGAGTTACAGGAAGAGAAAGACAGAGGAGTTACCTCTTCAAACCCTAACTCTAGTGCGTTTCTGTCAAAATGCATTTGTGTAGTAAGTGACCATTTCTTTTCCCCAAGGGCCCCTTTAGTCACCTCCAAAATGGGCCTGTCCTTCACAAGAAGAAAGTGTAAGAGAAAAAGTGCATTCCTGTCTTGCTATCCCTATGCTGGGGCTACTGTAGCCTGGTGCTCTCCCTTCAGTACATCGCTGGTTAGAAATCTGCAAAATCATTCAGTGAGATATACAAAAGTAGTGTAAGGATAATTTAAAATGAAAGGAGATGATTATCCTAATTTTCTTTATATTATTCTTTTAGTTTTACCTTTACCTAATAGATCTTCTAGATATTTCTTGTTAGAAAATACTTTGGCAATTAGTAACTTACAGTAGGGTGAAACTGCAAACTGTACAGATTTATTTAGGATAAATGCATTTTCCAAACTTAGTGTCCTAAATAGTTTCAACAGAAGGTTATCTTTCTGAAAAACATAGCTTTCTAACATCACCAGAAATCATGCTTCCTTTTACTGTTAATGTCCTTCTTTGTGAAATAATTTCTGAAAACAAAAATGGATTTTCTTTTCTGTCTCAAAAGCCTTAAAACACAAAAGGACATGCCTGATTCATTATTAACACATACAACAAATTTTATTTATGTTTGGAGTTTCTTTTCCCTTTTTATAAGGATATAAAAGAAATATGCACTATTTAACAGAAATAATATTAGCATAAGGTGATGGTTTTTACCTTAGGCACAAATAGCAATACTCATCTTTTGTGTCACAGTGGGAGTGATCACAGGAAAACAAAAATCCATCCTAGCCATCTCTTATTGTAGCTAACATGAAGTGCAAGTCTCAAAAAGCAGAATAAATCGTAAAGAGAAATAAAACCAATACGTAAAACTACAAAGTAAGCAAAATGTAAAATAAAATACAAAAATGTGCTTAACCAGTAAATTTACTTTTGACTTTTCAAGATAGCCTATATATATATATATATATATATATATATATATAATAAACTTATTCCAAATGCTTACAATAATATACTACAAAAATAGTGTTTCCATTAAAATATACTCTATAAAACTTTCTGCTGTGAACTGTGCCTTTTTTTTTATATCTACTTTATATGAAAGAGAGCATTATAATTACTAATATTTTAGTCCAACAGATATGCTAAGCAGTGGACTCTTACATGCAGTTTTATTGATAGGCATTCAAGTTACATTCCAGAAGAGTAGCCCATAGGCCTTCTATTTCTCTTCACTGTTTGGTGCCTCACATTGAAATTTCCAATTTTATAGGAGTGAGTTTTTTTAATTTTTAATTATGGCATTAATAATTAAGCTGTCTGAAAATTTACTGTTTTTCTGCTAATCTTAAAACAACAGTAAATTATTTCTATTTATCATGAATGGATTATTTGCAATGAAGGACTAGTATGAGTTTATCAAGAAGAGGGGCTCTGTCAGGCCCTGAACCTAGCTGCTTAGGAATATTTGAAACAAATATGTAGCGCAGAGAAGCTGAAACACAAGTGGTAGAACTAGCAGTAAAAAATGTGAATATAATTTACTCCTTAGTGAACTAAAACAAATATTAATACACTTTCCTAAAATCATGTTTAAATGTTTAAATGTTTAAAATCAGGTTTAAATTTAAAATGTGATTATCTGACAAAAGCCCCGGAAGCAGCTTGTTTTTTTCCTGTATGTTTTAAAGGAAGTATATTGATATTCTCTAAAGAAATCTAAAAAGTATTTGCACTTCAATTAAAAAAAAAAAAAAACAACAAAAAAACAACAAAGCAACTAAACTACAACAAAACCCCAAACAAAAGAAAAATCAAACCCTATCATTTCTGCTCCTGTGGAACACTAAGAAATGACAGAAATAGTCTGTTTCAAATTCAGAGATGAACTGGTGCTAATACAAAATTTAGAAAATATATAAAAGTGTTACAAGCAATGTGTTCAGGAAGGTTTCAAAGTAGCAAAGGAAATATTTGCTATAAATGTAAATTAATACAAATGGGGTTTAGGGATGGTTTAATTCACCTAAATTTGTTATTCATATAAAATTTTGTTAAACTTGATGTTTCTGAAAGCAAATTCAGTATAAGACCATGGGTGTAATCTCTCAAATACACCAATCACATAGGATATTTTTTTCCCAGCTAGCTCCTGTAAATGATTTTACTCTGCCCAATAATATTTTGAAAGCAGGACCAGTTCTTCTAAGGCCTAGTAGGGATAGTTTTGGTCAGCTATGTATCCTTTCAAATTTGAGAAAAAAAACCATGGAAACTCTTGCCTGGCTACGTCAGAATAGAAGCCCCAAAAGAGAGTAAATTGAAGTGGGCATAAATACATTTACTGTCTAGTATATATTGTTTGAGAAAACTACAATAAGTTACATGATGTAGTCACTTGTTGGAGAACTAGTTAATAGAATACATTTCTTTATAGAATATATTTGTTTCCCCAAATAAAATATGAAATGACTTAGACACTTAGAATAGTATTAATCTAACAGGATAGCCTAGGAAAACTTTGTATTTCGTTGGCAGTTAAAAAGTGAGCAGTTCTATATGTTTGGCATTAACAGTGTCACAAAAATTGAAGACAGGAGAGTGAGTTTGTGTGTTCTTTGGGATAGCTTATGGTGTTTCTTCAGGACAGCTATAACTTTTTTTTGAGGTCTGTGATCTCAGGAGAAATTGAACCTGGTTTTATCCCTTTATAATAATGAATTATATCAGTCCTTTCCTAGAATTGTTTGGAATAAAAATACAAATAAACCAGTAAGAAGTGTTCATGGGTTTTTGTGCTTTTTATTAGATGTTTTTCTTTTGTTGTTTTTTATTTCTCTTTAGCAAAACAGAATAATAAAATATTTCAAAACTCTGTGGAGTATTTTTTAAAATAAGCTTCAACTCTTTTTCAGTTTCCTGTTAATATGCAATGTTCTTTATTTGCTTCTTGTCACATTTTAATTGTATTTAGAACCTTAATATCTGAAAGCTTTGAGAAATCAAGTGTATGGTGCTGAAAATATTACCCTAGAAAAATGGTTTGAGTTAAAATCAAAACACTTGCTATTTTTTGTTTATGGTTTGTTTTTTTATTTTCCTTGTACACAACCTATCATATATAGAAATGTGAAAATAAAAGGGCTGCAAGACCTTTAAAGAGAAATACTCAAACTATGGTACAGGGATACTTGTTGCTGTCATTACATGTAATAAATAAATTTTTAGAAGATTCCTCAATGCCTGTAACTACTGAAAGTTCAAAACAGGATGCAGCTTGAGAGAATATGATAGCTCTAACATTTGTAGAAATAGGAATCATTCAGGTTCCTTGCAATTAAGACTACTGAGGTAAAATGTTATTTGACTATAGAGAATTTTTTTTTTTGCATATGTTTACATAATGTATGTGTGTATAAATTTGTATATATATTTATGTCTAGCCTCCTTTTTACTTTGGACAATTATTTTGGTGCCACCACTCCCATATTTGCAATGTCATCTGTACCTCAATTTGAACTGCATTGCAACATGAGCAGTGTTTACACACTGGGGAGCTGGTCTCTGTTTTCACTTTTGAGAGTTCATGTGCTGCTAGAAGTATTTTACTTAATGTTATTATTGTTTAAATTTTTTTGAAATAAAATAGGGTAGAACTACTTTTCCTCATATCCTTTAGTTTTCAAATATTTTATAAACAGAAAGAGTATTGATTTTTCTAATCCCTTGTAGTGGTTTAACTGTAGTCAACAACTAAGCACAGCACAACCACTCACTCATTCCCCCTGCTGGGATTCCTTGTGCAGAATTTCCTCCTTAAGAAGCTGGGGTATAGAATCAGACTCAGTGGTGCATTTTGACAACTGTTCTTATGTAGATGATTTTAATTTGCTTAGAATTTTCTATGTGTCAGCATATACATGCAGTGAGTTTGTTTTATTCTTCTGTAAATAAATTCCTTATTTATTTCAACAGAAATTGAAAAAGAAAGCTGTGGGGATCCTGGAACACCATTGTATGGTATCAGAGAAGGGGACGGATTTTCTAATCGTGATGTTTTAAGGTTTGAGTGTCAGTTTGGATTTGAATTAATTGGAGAGAAATCTATCATTTGCCAAGAAAACAACCAGTGGTCTGCAAACATACCAATCTGTATTTGTATGTATCAAATATTTTCTTCTTTTTTTTTTAAGGCTTTGTGATAAGTTTTTACTTATAGGTAATAATTTGTGGGATTGATTTCAGAGTTAGTACAATGTAATTAACTCTCCTGACAGGATGAATTTACCTTGTTTTGGCAGGTTTGCCTAATATACATGCCCAAGAGACAGGTTCTGAAACTGCCAAAACATTTTTGTCTCTTACGCCAACTCTTAAAGCAGTTCTCTTCATGTGCTTTGATATAGTGGTTTATTATTGGCTTTTTGTTTTGGTAGGATTCTGTTGATTTTATGATGTAAATTATGTATGATACAACTTTGATAGCTTTTCTTATAAATTAATGTATTTCCTTAAAAGTTGGTGAATTGAAATCGAGAGTTTAAATCATTTACATTTTTCTCGTGTATTTTATATGAATGCCTTTTAGCACTTAAATTGTTACAGATATTCATAGCTCTCTTCTAGTTGCATTATATAGCCGAAGTCAAACATTTACATTATATAGCATAGGTATGTACAATGTTGTGATACTTATTTGTGGCAGCTCCTTTCTTAACTTTTCCACTAAAATAATATGGATCAAATATATTCAGAGTGCAATCAGTTTCTTTCATCTCTGCAACTCAATTTAATATGGCTTAACTGAATTTGTTGAATATAATACGTTATCCTGATAACAGCAGAACATCTCTTGTCTCTTTGAGGCTTCTTAATTTCTTGTGCCTCTGTGTGAACAACAAATGATAAGGGCACTATTGACTTTCTGCCCCTTTAATGTCCTCAGTGGGAAGTCTGCTCGTCTAAATAATGCCCTACAAGAGAAAATAAGTGGTGCCAAGTGATTGTTATCAAGGGTAAATTGTAAAGACTGCCGTGGATTTCCAATGCAACAAATACATTCTTTATTTCTTGTGGGCTCTGCTTGGGAGGTAGTTTTATTGAGAGGAAGGGAATACAAAGATTGAAAAAACAACCTTCTTTCCAGATTCACATATCACCATAAATAATGAGTTGTTCAGTTGAGGTACTCAGCAATTTTTAAGATCTCTTGCAAAAACTTAACACTAAAACAATCCTTATTGAAGTCTTTAATTCTGTTATCTAATTTATCTCTCTCTTTTTTGGCAGTTCCTTGTCTTTCCAATTTCACTGCACCGATGGGAACAGTTCTTTCACCTGATTATCCAGAGGGATATGGGAATAATTTAAACTGTATCTGGACAATAATTTCAGACCCTGGGAGCAGAATTCATCTCTCCTTTAATGACTTTGACTTGGAATCTCAGTTTGACTTCCTTGCAGTTAAAGATGGCGATTCTGCAGATTCCCCCATAATTGGAACATTTACTGGTGCTGAAGTTCCTTCACACCTTACCAGTAATGGTCATATTTTGCGTCTGGAATTTCAAGCTGACCATTCAATGTCAGGACGTGGATTTAACATCACTTACAACAGTGAGTAATCATATTTTTTTTGTTGTATGTGTGGTTTTGTTTTCAACCTGCAGTCTAGGAGATAGACATAAGTCATTTAAAAAAGATGCTACGGTAATACACCTTCAAGCAAATCCTATATACCTAAAAATTCCTGATACAGGTGTTTGGATTATTGCTTGAATACTGTGCTAGGGCTGAAAATATGCATATAGTTCTCATTTATGGCTTTAGAGATCATTGTTGTAGGAGTGTTTGGAAGACTGACAAATCGGGCCAGTCCCAAATTGTATAATAGGACTTTACTAAATTTGCTGACAGCGCAATTTGTGCTACATAATATTAATCACCACCATTGCCTGCACAAAACTGTTGTTCTTGAAAACTCATATGTTCAGCTGTGAGCATATGTAATATCCTGGAGCTGATGGCTGAAATCTTTGCTAGCTCCTAGTCAGTGCAGTTAAGTGAGCAGCCATAGGAGCTCTTTGATCAGTCAAACCACACTAGATTCTTTTTTTTTTTTTTTTTTTTTGCTGTTTTACCTTCCTTATTTACTGACCACATAATAATAATTGAAGGCAATAGTAAATATCTTCTCCAGTACTAAATACCATTAGCGTTTATTCACCTTTTTGCTGCCAAAACTTTTACATTTCTTCTGAAACACAAGTGAAGATGTACCAACTTTGCGTTGGTACCAAGTGATTTGGCATTTATTCCACACTACAATCTAGCCAGGATATATTCCCAGCTAGTGCAGACATGGTGATGCAAGGCCACAGCATGAATAATTGCAAAATACACTGTGAAACTTTCTTGGCAGCATATGCAAAATTAAATTTTGCCACTCTAGCAGTATCCTGAAGTATTAGACTTGCTGCTATGTGTAGAGCATGATAGGAATGAGAGCGCATCTAGTAGGGGGTTCATTGTACCCTTCAACCATAGCTTCTCCACCTCATCAATCCCCCCACATTTGTATATTTGGATTTCTTTCTGATGGTAGCGGTAGCAGTTTTCCATGCCAACAGATAGAAAAAAATAAGCAAAATACAATAAATATTTTGATATTTCCAAAAGTGTGATGTAATATATAACTAGTCCCATTCCTGTCTTCCTCCCTAACATCTGAGACTGTATAAATCCCAGAGGCTTACTTGAGATGTAAGAGAATCTACAACAGCATGATTTGAAAGAGAGCACATCTCTCCCTCCCAGAAAAAAGTGTTACCATCTGGACTGTATGAAAAAAATACTTTGTTTTTTGGAGTTAAAAAAAAAAGAATAAACTAACCTTTAAATCAAAGCAGAAATTAGAGATTAAGTGAGGCTGGTGATTGAGAGACCCAGACTCCACATTTTTCTCAAACAAATGTTAACAGTTAATATTATTTTCATAAAATTTCAAGGACTAAGTTCCCCTGCAGCTTTTTAATTTTCTCACATCATCTTTCACCTCTCCATCTTTATTTTTTCTCTCTTTATTTTTGTTTTGGTTTAGGCTGTCAGTCTTTCAGAGAATTATTTATTAAGATCTACATTAAACATTGCTGTCTGAATAGGGAAGAGATAAACTGACACCAGATTATTCTGTAAGCATTATTTTTCTGATATTGTCTTATATTTCAGCTCTCAGCCCTCTGATTCACCCTCATATCATTTGTCACAAATGTAGAATGTAAACATGAAGAACATGTGGTATCTTCTCACTGGTTTCTGTATGTACCAGTCATCACTGCAGACTAACCTTTGACTGGTAGCTACATACATTAGTACTGTAACTAAATATTGAAAAGTCAGAGGTTATTCAGAGCTACTGAAACATGAAATCAGTTATAATGAAAATGTGATATTGAATCCATGCTTCTTTACAGAAGTTTTAACATTTGCTCTATATTTTCTTTTCTCTCATGTCCTTTTAACATTTATAACAGTTCTGTTTACTTTAAAGTTTCATTGTGTTGTGCTCAATGCTGTCAAGCCTAAATCTAGTGACGAGAAAACTCAAATCAGTTTTTGGAGGATCTAAGGTAGTCTTCTAGGATAAAAATTAGGGCTGTGTATAACTGGATTTTCTCAAGTCATCCCATTTTGCACAACTAGAACTAAATATAGGTCGCTTAATGTAGAATTTATAGTAAAAAATGAAAGATGGAGAAGATTATCATGCAATGTTCCTTATACTTAGTTCTTATTTTGAAATAAACTAATTCATCAAACACTGTCAATACTTCAGATTTAACATTTCAGGACAAAGAAATATACTTATCAGATAAATTCTGCTTCTTTAAAAAATTTGCAGACTTCTTTGGGCATGTAGCAGTTTTATCATGTCGTTTAAATTATGCACGAATAGTATCAAGTGATACAGTTTTAATTTTAAAAAGAAGCAACAATCCAATATTAGCTTTTACCAGTTTTATAATAAAACCAATTAACTCTGAAAAGAATTTGAATAAGCGTTTTACACATTTGAGCAGTTTAGCGCATTTATATTTTTATTTCTTTTCATGGGTGTGTTTGTTAAACTCTGTAGCTAAAATCTACTTACAAAACCGACAGTATCTCCAAATAATGTCTCTACTATTTCTTCAGTAAAGACAGCTGTGATCTGATAAATTACAGAGTAATCTTTCCATATTAAATAAAGGTGAAAATTGATGATAAAAAAGGAATTAATAGAATTTCACTTTGTCTTAGCATTTGTAAACCCAAACTTAATTAAAAATATCAGTTCTCTGCTAAAAGTTGAGTTGATATATTCCAAAGCTATCAGTCTCTTTTTGCCTCTTTCAAGAGTAGAAGCAGTATGTAACAGAAACAGTATATCTTGATCAATCTTTTCTAATAAGAATGTAGGCGAGTGATGTAAATAACTTCATTGATGTTTTTGAGGTGTAGGATGGAGAAGACTAAAACTGAGTTAGTATTACATAATTTGATTATTTAATGGTATTTCTCAGAAACTATTTTAATGCCATATTTATTTTTATTACAGAAACATGTATGGTCTCAGATAATTACTCTCCTTCCAGTAAAATTGAACATAAATCTAACTTTTGTTGGAATTAAGCAAAAAGTAGATTTGAAGTGTGTCATCTTTGAGTTATTACACTAAGTCTAACAGAAATTTTCTAATTAGTTAAATTTTGGGACTAGACCACAGAAATATGCGACTTGAAAATCCATGATACAGAGAATGTTCCAATAACCCAAGGAACAGGAACTCAAGAGGCTGTGATTTTCTGCTTGGAAAATGGGGTAGAAGAGTGTTTTACTAGGTGCAGCAGAACAAAGGGACATAGCAACCTTAAACTACACTGGTTTAAGTTGCTATGGAAATGCATACTTACACCCGACTCCTTGTTTCTCCTTTGTATCCCAAACCCAAGAGCTGTTAATGATATTTCTGGTGCCTGTGAAGATATTTATATAGTCAGTCACACCCTAACCCTGCCTGTAATAAGCTATATGCATTGAACTAACCAGTCCAAGGGAAAGTATGAGCCTTTTATCATATTTGTGACTCCTTTACGAATGCTTGCCACTTCGTCTTTGTTTAATTATGGGGAACAGAGCTAGACATAGTATTGAACGTAGTCACAGAAGTTACAAGCAATGAATTTATATGGTCTCTTTGCTTCAGCATAGATTTCCTAGCCTAGGTTAGAACAGAAAAAATGCACACTTAAAGGTATGTGTGACAACTAGAGCCATGTGACAGAGAATGCATGTTTACTTCCTGTGACAAAGAGTTAATGCAGAGGAGACTCAAAAGTTGCTAGGTCTTCCATGGGCAGATATTCCACAAACCAGACTCATGCTAACTTCCCTTTGGGCTGAGGTGGATGGTTATTTTGAGGTGGAGGGCATTTTCCAGATTGCTTGATTTATGCTAGCTGATGGACTTCTTTGAGCTGCTCCTCATTGATTGGGGTATAGGAAATGCTGGGCAAATATCTTTGAATAAGCTTAGACATAATGTTTCTAGTTATGTAGATATTTTTTGTTACTGTTTTCATTACGGCTGTTTAATTGTGCTAGCAAAAACCTTATGAATTACATAGCAGCCTGACAAAGGTCAAACTATGGGCCTCTGACATCAGCCTAATTTCTCAAGTCATTCCAGCTCAGTGGACCAAGACATGGACAATCCCAGATGATGGGTTTATATCCAAAGACTGATTTGGTGTGGTTTATTGCTGTGATACAGTATGTTCACCACAGCGCATTTTTTCTGCTAGTTGCTTTACATAGCTTTAAACAGTCTTTCACAATAGTTTTTAATATGAAGTATATTGTTATTACTTTATATTCTCTTAACTTTTGTTTTTTCTCTGATATTTTGTTCTGAAAATGCCACCTTTACTTCAAGGCTATTGGTACACTTACCAGCTAAAACTCTTGGTAGGGCAATCCACCAAAACAATTAACTGTGCCAGTGGACTGCTCCTTTCTAGCCCTATTTGAAAAAACCTTTCAAAGCCGGCTTTAGATGAGATGAGTTGTGATTAGCTAAATACCTGCCTTCCTACCTCATGACATCTCTGCAGTTCCTTCCCTTCTGGTTTTTTGTTTGTTTGTTTGTTTATTTGTTTTTGTTTTTTGTTTGTTGTTTGTTTGTTTTTGTTTTTGTTTTTTTTGTTTCTTTGGTTTTGTTTTGTTTTTTGTTTGTTTAGTTGGCGTATTTTTATTTGTTTTGGTAGAGTTTTTTTGGTTTTTTGGGGTTNTGTCTTTTTGTTTGTTTTGGTGGGGGTTTTGGGGGGGGTTTTTGTTTGTTTGTTTGCTGTGTTTTTTAATGCAAAATGCATATTTTTATATCCTTCTGAGTTAATAGCAGAATATCACCATTGCCCTGATCTGTGATTATATTTCCTGGCATTTTTCCAGATATTGCGCTTAATATACCTGTACAGTCATGGTAGTTGATGAAGATAAATGCCAGGAAAACTGGATCTCCTCTTTACATATAATAGTTCTTAAGGAACTTTTGTATGGTTTCTTTATTTATTGACAATTAGTAAAATATTAATTAGTGATATACCCATGTGTTCTTTTTCTTTTCAGCCTAATGCTAGTATTTAATATTGCAGCTCCACCATGAAGCTTTTTAAAAGTATCAGCAGACAAAATTTTGCTTGTTGAGTAATATAAATGTAGCCAGGCTAGGCTAAGAGAGTGACTGCTGTTGGTGGGACAGATTGTCTTTCACTATCTTGCCTCCCAAAGTCATTCTGTGCAGTAAATTTGATCATATAGGAGCAGCAGTGGCAGCAGTTCCTGAGCTGAAATATAGAGCAATGAATTGATTTTTCAACCTTAATAAACTGGTGTCACACACAAGCAAGCTAAACCTGGAGTCAACATTTATCTACATTTATAGATAACAATACCGAAAATCTATCTCTGGGTTGTCTGCAAGTAGTAAGAAAAACAGGCAATCAATGCCTTCTCTAAAAGTGATGACTGTGAATAAAGAATTGGAAAAGTTTTTGTAACTCCTCTGGAAAAGTATGGGATTGCATCACTTTTAATGCCATCTTTGAATGGTAGACAATTATTCAATGAAAACACTATTTTCATTCCTAATATATATGGCATTGCCTGAGTCAAAATGTCAATAAATAAATGTTTTCTCTTGTTTGTTATTGTGATTTAAAATATCTCCGTAATGGAACATCTGAGAAATCTTTCTGCTAAGTTATTGAGATATAACTTTTTTATTTTTTTAATCATGAGAGGGTTTGTATATTTTTTTCCTAGCAGACACATCGTAAAACTGCAGGAAAAAGAATGAAAATCATCTTTTTAGGTCATAGTCCTTTCTGATGTCTCCACATGTAAACATATTTATGAAGATACAATATGCAGTCACCATACGTGAGGAAGGTGGATATTTGTTCTTACTGAAAAATCAACATTTTAAAAAATATAAGATGTATGTGCAGTATTCTTCATCAAAAAAACAACAAATACAATAACTAACTACTGCATGTCATGTAATGATAAAGCTCATATGACTTTGCTCATATCTGTTAGGAAGATGGTCTTTCTTCTCCAAAAGTAGGGTATATTCTGTAGTAAAAGACATGAACAGTCTTTGTCATAGTATCTACATGTATACAGGGAAATAATTTTTTTTTTATTTATCCAGACCTAAACTTGAAATGTTCAAAGTTTCAAGTTTTCTTTCTTCTGCCAATATAACCCTTTTTGTCACTGTTCACCAGCTCTCAATACAGGAAACAAAATAAACTATGGTAGGATCAAGCCCAAGAAGGTCAGTATGGCTCAAATGGTGTGATGGTGAATTACGTATTCAAAAGATGAGTAAAGTTTTTGTATCATACATAGATGCTTGCCTGGCTCTTCTGAAGGAACATTCTGTCCTATTTTAATATTAAATAGGATGAGTGTTGTTGGAAAAGGAGAATTTAGCCATCACTGAAATCTGCCAGCAACAAGCTGTCCAAGCTGAGATCCATGCTGGTATAACTTCGTATTTTAAGCAATTATTTATACTGTTTTTAATTTTCTGCTGTTGAGCAAGTTTTTGTTTTTTATTTTTCCTTTTGTTTCCTAATATAAATTGTTTGTTCTTACTAGCGAACAAAATCTTAAAAATGTCATCTTCCTTGCAAGAATTCTATGTCCTCTCCCACTTTTCATTTTTTCTCTTAAAAAGCATTTGGACATAACGAGTGCCCGGATCCTGGAGTGCCAATCAATGCTCGGCGTTTTGGTGACAACTTTCAGCTGGGGAGCTCAATTTCAGTTATATGTGAAGAAGGATTTATCAAAACACAAGGAACTGAAACAATTACTTGTATGCTAATGGATGGAAAAGTAATGTGGAGTGGACCTATTCCTAAGTGTGGAGGTATATATAATATTTCTTTCTAATTCAGAAGAACTTGATATAATGCGTTTCAAATTGTCACCAAATGAAGTTGGGATTTTTGCAGATGAGTCGCACAAAGCTTCTGTTATTGCTGATACAGTATTAGATTAGAATGAAGATGTTGATCTCTTTTTGGGTCGTCGGCTATGGTATTTAAAACTGTTTAAGATGTTTTAGCTCTTTGTTGCAGTACTTGTGTTCCCTCTATCTACAGTGGCTCTAGGCTGGGGAAGATTCTCTTAGCAATTGATTTTTATAGAAATTAAGTACTTCCATACATCACAGCCTAAAACCACAGTGTTATGCATATTTTATTGGACTTGTTTATACTAGTTGACACTAAAATATAATCTTTGCTTGATTACTTGTCTATATTCTAATATCTTTGTGCCTAAAGGGGAAAAAAATAATTCATCTGTTTGCAATGATTAAAAAAAAATTTAATCAATGGTAATATAATCTCTGATTTGTTAGTTTTTACTTTAAACCGAAGTTTAGTTCTTATTTTCACTATGTAACTGCCTTCCAGAAAAAAATTGCACAATTTTAATACATTAGTGTGACTGCTTATAGTATGCTTTGCATCCATGTCTACTTTCTGTGATGAATGATTATGGTTTTATAGATATAAGGTGAGTCAGTCTCACTAGACAAGATGGCTATAACACCTTTTTATTTATTATAAGGTTCATGGATCTGTACAACACTGCTAATAAAATATAAGGTTGCATTTTCAATGTTACATTAAAATCTTAAATTACTGGGAATATTTTTAAGTGTCAGTCCATGCACAATGATAATCTGATCCATAGGTAGTCTGAGACTCTGAGTGGAATGTATATTGGCATCCTAAAGTTTGAGACACAGGTATATTTGAATTAGATGGTTTTTATCAGCTGTAGAATTAGGTATATTTTTCTAAATTTATGATAAAATTGGAAGGCAAATGAAAATACTTTTAAATTAACAATTTAATTTGGTCTCTTAGAGTGTTCAGAAGTTTTGTAGACTGTGTACACATTTGTCTGTAAAACAGAGTTGTTTGTTATAACCTCTACATACACTTCATGATTTCATTGTCAAATACATCAAGTCAAAGGCATAAGCGCCACATACTGACTAGGAATGTGGCTGCTGTGCAGTTTTCCTTATGCTTCAGAAATATCAGAAATTACAATATACAGGAAGGAGCTATTTAATAATCTGGTGGAGATGAACAGGGTCAACATACTCATTTTTCAGGGCAATCCTGGCTAGCCTCTGCTGGGACTTCCTCCCATCCCTGCCTGAAGTCCAGGATCCTATTTCAGCTCAGGCAGTCACTGGTTGCCACCAGACCCCTTTTCCTATAACCAATTCAGTCCTGTTCAGCTTTCTCAGGTGAAGCTGGATCTGTCTGTGGAGGTGCTAACTCAGAGTGTGTGTGTGTATGTGTATGTGCACAAGAGATCATCCCTGGTTCCTGGCTTCTTTTCTTCAGTGGAGGGGTCCTGCTTTTGCTGCTCCCTGTTGATTTTGAATCTGAGGCTCCTGTCCTCATGCCTTTCATCTTTCCTGTGTGAGGGTTACGTGGAGGGTTTCCCCATATTCTCTTCTAATATTGTGTTGTTTTACCCATGCCGAAACTCTAACCTTAGTCTTCCTGCATAACTCCTGTAAGGCTTGATACCCTGCCATTCTGTAACATTAGTGATAAGCTCTTAAAAAAAAAACATTTCTAAAACTATGAATCTACAAGATGTTTAGTGATTCTTTGAATAGCCTGTTATCCTAAAGGCTTCTTTGATGCTCACATATGGAAATTTCCTGTTTCAACCCCTGTACCTTGCTATACAAAGAAATAAATACGAACGACTTTGTGAGAATTCTTAGATCAGACTAAGATTGTCTTTTGCTATTTGGCATAGGCCTGTGTTTGATAAAGAGGTTCTGCTTGATGACCACCTCTGGTTGTGTTGTATTTCTAGAGTTTCATTTTGAGCACATGAACATTGGGTATGAATCTGTCGGACAACCATCAAATAGGACTATAAGAAAGAAAAGAGGATTGTCTTGGTTTGAAAAGACNTTAAAATCAGTGTTGAAAAGGTAAGGGAAACAATCCTTTGGCACGATGACTGGAGAGTTTTATTTTCTAAAAACCAAGGCTCTTGAAGATAAGCCCAATAGCTCAGGTATTCTGAAGGGAAGTACTCCTGGGTTTAGGAAATCAGCATGTAATGGTGAAAGTCAAATAAAAAAAAATCCATTAAATATTTATCTGCAAGAGCCATAATCAGAGGACAGATAAGAAACATTTTCTTCAAGGAAAACCAGCAGCAAAACACTCCTAAATAAAATCGAGAAACTATTCCAAATTTAGGCAATCTTACAATGTGCATTATTTTTAATGCACTATTCATAGGAATATTTTTGTAATAGAGGTTTGGAGCTTTTGTTATTCTAAATGCAATCTGTGTCATGAAAATTTGGTGAGAATATGGAACTTTGTATGAGTAGTTATACTGTATTCTAACTATGGGAATGTACTGGCTCAGAATAAGGCTGTCTGGTTCCTATTCTTTTCAATATATTTTGTAGCTTATAGGCTCCATATGTATTATGAATATTTAAAAATGCTTATGCACAATAAAATATAGGGATTATGGATGCTGGAGAGTTAACCTTCTGGTTATTGAGGTAAATATGAGTGTAAATAACTTATTGTTTGGCTGGTATTGTTTACTGAAGGTTGTATGAAAAAGAGACTCTAAGGTAAAGGGTGAGAAACACCCACTTTAAATCCATTATGTAAATAAAGAAGTATACATCTGCATATTTAGAAGTGTTTGCAACATACTGAATTCTGACCTCTATAACTTCTAGAAACCCTTTTTTCTCCCTACACTGTAGGGGAAAGATGGAGCATTATGTCCTAAAAAAAACCCAACAAAACAAACCTATTAGCAACAATTCATCATTATAATATAGAACCTTGGTATTCTCCTGAGAAAAATGAAGATCAGACAAATGTGGAATAATTCATGGTCTTCAACTTGAAGATGTGTCAAAGAGAGCAAAATAAATGAATTTTTTTTGTAATGGAGAAGTTCAGAATAATATAGACAATAATATGTAGTGTTCTACTTCGTCAAAATGAGCAAACAAAATGTTTTGCCGGCTGTATTAGGTGAAATACCCACAAACAAAAATTTAATAAATAGCTATTTTTTTTTTTCAGGAAATGTTGTATATTTTCCACTATTTTTATTCGAGACACTAGCTTGTCAACAGTACAGTAAGACCTTTCCAAGTTCTTTGTGATATACAGTGATATGCATAGTTAGCTGTGACGTATAGCTGGGTTTTTTTGTGTTTCTGCTTTGGTTTGGTTTGGTTTGGTTTGGTTCGGTTCGGTTTTTTTGGGGGGAGGATTTTTTGTTTGTCTTGGTTTTTTGTTGTTATTTGGGTTTTTTGGGTTTTTTTGAGTTGCCTTGTGTGCACAAAGGCCACTGGAACAATGGTGTTATGAAGCTCTATCGTGCAGCTTTCTCTTCCTGCAAAGTAACGTGCCTCTGCTCTCTGTCCAAATGGAAAAGGCTCTGGCTGTCCTGGTGGACACCAAGTTAAATATGTCCTTGACGCAAAGAAGGTCAGTGGCATCCTGGGACGGATAAGGCAAACTGTTGAGCAGGTTGAAGCAGGTGATCTTTCCCCTCTACATGAGTACTGCTTGCAGAAGTATATATTGCAGTGTTTATGTATATTTTCCAATTTAAAAAAATCAACTAATCTTGTAAGAATGGTAAGCATGTCTTTTTCAAGAATGAGGAAATTTAAACTGCCAACATGCCAAGCAAAATGTATGTGGTATGACAGTGGATTCAGTGATGTCAATGTTAAAATATTAGTTCCCTGGTTTCTAGCTTTATACTCAGCTGAAACTTTAGCAAGTTTTTCAAGTGTCTCTGCCCACAATTAAAAGCAAAAATAATGACACTTTGTAGAGACTATGTTTGTTTATGTTCTTTAATGCAGAAAATGTATTATACACATAAGAATACAGCAGGAAAAAAACCCTTTTTCAGAATTATTGAACAGTTTATTTCATCTTTTTAAGGTCTTAATTCAGTTATCTCCATCTAGTTCTGAACACCACAGAGCCTGTCAGCTTTGAAACAATTGCATCTTCCTGCAACTGGATTTTCAATATTTGTTCATTCTAATTGTCCTATATTGAAAGTGATAAATATGAATTGCATCTAATAAATCTGAATTATTTACCTTTCTCTTTGTTTCATTTTTAGCTCCATGTGGTGGGCATTTTTCATCTCCAAGTGGAGTAATCCTCTCTCCAGGCTGGCCAGGGTATTATAAAGATTCCTTGAATTGTGAGTGGGTGATAGAAGCTGAACCTGGACACTCTATCAAAATTACATTCGAAAGGTCTTGCCTAATGTTTTTCTTATTTAATATTTTCCTTTTTTTACCAAGAAGCAGGAGTTATTAGCTTTATCATAAGGTTAATTTACATTATCTCTAAAATCAAGTAGTTGTATTATCATGTAGGACTTTTGGAAACTCCTTCAGAGCATAGATATTATCTTCACTGTAATGTCTACTTTGATGTGATGAAAAGCTTTTGAAATTTCTACCCTCTTGCCTGTATTTAAGGCTGTCTGGCCCTGTAAAAAATGTTGCCTGTTTTTAAATATTATCATGTTTAATTTGCTTGTGACTGTATTGCTGTGATGAAATATAATTGCTAAGTTCTTTTTTTTTCTCTCTCAAAATCACATAATCTTCAACTCTGAAAATCTGAATCAGCTGAGAAAACTAAATTAAATGCAGTCATAATTTTCTCCACTCTGAATATTAATTATCATATCAGCTGAGCTATTGTTGTGAAAGGACTGTGTGCTCTCAGAATGGAGTTCCAGTGTCCCCAGATTACTGCAGCATTCCACTTTTCCTAGGCTGGTGACTGCTACTAAGGTCGCTTCCTGATTCAAAAGACTGAAATGAGCACCTTACATTTCTCATGGTAGCAAGATGTTGGTATTTAATTTGAACTCTTTATCAGAAAGCAAGACAAAAAATGAGATAAAGAATGTTATTCTTCTTACCTTTTAGATGATTTTTAATTGTTAATATTTAAAAAATTAGATGACAATACAGTACAAAAGTGACGTTGATTGTCAAAATTACAGTGTACGAATGTTATACAAGTACTTTTCAGTTGATATTTATGCAGCATGTTTTGACTAGGCCTGCTCACACTTGACTTAAAAGAAGGTATTTCTTCATTTTAATATAATTCAAAAGTTGTTTTTAGCAAGGGATGAAATTCATATTCTCTTTGCAAAGTTTGTCATTCTGATAATATTTTTAAAAACTTTTTTTACTACTATAGCTTACAGTATAATAAAGTGTTCATGGGACAATATAAACAATTAAAGGACAGGTAATATGTACACTTAAAAGTTATTTTCTATTCTTACCATCACATGAAAGCTAGGCTTCAAAATCTCACTAGTATATCACTTAAAATAATGATTTACCAAATTTTTGCCAATTAGAATACAATAAAACATTTAATAACTCCCTCATGCTTAAACTTCCATTAAGTTTTTGAAAATAAAATTATAATTTAAAATAGTTGATTTTTAATTCAGCAATTCATTTAAACTACACATTTGATGTGGACAGTCATTTCAAAGTAGAAAGCATTTACCTTCATGTTTGCAAAATACAATGCTAGCTGCATTTTTTTTTCTTTGCACCTGAGTTTTACTATATCTGACACTCTCTTGCATGCATTTTTTGTTTGTAATACATTAATACCTTGTCATAAAATTGCACAGCCTCTATTACTCTTGTAAGTATGATCAAAAAGAGCAAGATGTGGTCTCTTCAGATCACAGAGAAAGCTTCTATCCTTTTTCTGACACTTTTTTTTTCCATTGCTGCTCATTTTTGACACTCTTGTCACTTGTCAGAAATTGGACTGGTATGCATATTGCTCAGATGCAGCAATCCAGAGAGGCCCTACTCGCAGATAAACGTGTGCTCTAAAGTATCTCTGTGCAGAAGTACACTTAAAAATACGTCTATGTATGTTCACACAGATGCACTTAGCTATAAATAGTTACATGTCCGGATGCAAAGAAAAAGTTATTCTATAAATCAAATTATGAAATAAATCTTAATAGTGTAGTGAAAGAAAACATTTTATAAACTACTGTTACGTTTTTTACTTAGACTTTATTATTTTTCACATAGTTTAAATTTATATTCTGAGTCATTTATACATTAGCTTTTTAAAGACTCATTTTTCTCTTGGCTACCCTTGTTCTGCTGCTTCTCTTTGCAAATTTTTAGCTGCAATTTCTTAAGAAAAAAAAAATTGAAATATACACTTTTAAAACTATAGCCAAATGATTTTCCTATACTATTTAAAAAAAAAAAAAAAAACACAACAAAAAAACCAAACTCATATTTTGCCCAGTTCTTTACATTTCAACTTGGTCCTGAAAAACACACATACTTTTTCTAGCCTTTACTGGTGCAAATACCAAAACTTCCACAATATGAGTGGTTATTTGAAAGATTTTTTATTTCTTTGTCAGGGAAAAATATTTATAGTACATGTCGAGAACTTTTAAATAATTTTTGGATTTTCTAAGTTTCCGACTTGCAAAGTAGTTTCCTTTTAATCTTCCTATCTTCCTATATCTTCTCTCTTACGACACTGGTTAGGAGCAAGGTACTGCATTCCATGACTGTATGCTAAAGTGTTCCTGTGCCAAAGAGGCAGAGACATGAGAAAAGAAGGAGACCTACAGACAAAGCAAATAAAAATAACTATTAACTTTTGTGCTTTCGGCATGCAAAAAATAACTTTTTCATTCATTGTTATATGATTGTGCATGTATATTTTAAAAAGTTTATTCCTGTTCTACAGGCATAACTAAGATAGATAATCTGTTGGTATTTTGTTATGAATCAGTATCTTTTTAGGCTCCACTGAGATGACAGAAGTGAGAAATGGCAATGCCATTCTTCATTGTAATGAAGTGTTTATCATGAAGCCTAATTATGAGTATTTAAATGTGAGAGATGCTGATAGCAAACTGCTGGTTTGAGCACTAGTCACATTTGTCTATTGAGCATATACTGTGCAGCAGGAAATCCTGGCACTGCATTGAGTTGATAAGGGTGTCTCTTCGAAACAAAGATGTGTGTTATAAATATTCAGGCACCTTTATATATTCAAATAAGGCCTCTTAAAAAAAAGTGTATGTGGCATCTCCTGTGTTAAAACTTGTTTCACTCCTGTCTGCTTGTGAGTCCTCCATAAGATTAGACATAGCATAGCAATGAAGACATCCAGTTTAATCTAACAATAGTGATCAGTTAAGTAGGAAGGAACATTGGAAGGGTCTTACATGAGCACAGAGTATTTCTTATTCATTTGCATAAAAGCCCCTATTGTTTTCTCACACAAGAGGGAGAAAAGTATGTAAATATAGCAGATATGTTGAGCAGATCTGTTGATATGTATCAAGAGAAAATCTGTTGAAGGAAAAACTAATATAATCATGAGATTTATAAATTAAGTTTAAATTGACCAGTTTTTAAGCAAAACGACCAAGCAGAATCATTGAATATAATCCCCTCTTCAAATTTTTTTAAGTTCATCTCACTTAAAAATGACTCTTATATTTTCTTTCATGGATGATTATTAATTTTTTTCATATTCATATTTTTCTGCTGTTTGTGGTGGTACATATAGTCCAAGTAGTTTTGACAGGATTTCCTTTATGTCTTTGGAGATTCAATTTAATTTCAACTTGACTTGAGTGGCCCGATAGTTGCATTACATTTATAAGATCCATGGCTTTTTATACCTTCTGTCTCAGGTATGCTTTTGATATAGGTGTTAAGAAAGTCGAGCAAGACTAAATGATCTGTTTACAAGATTTCTCCTGTGTTGTATGGATTGCTGGGGGGAAAAAAAAAAAGTATTGGAAAGAGCAAGTTATTGCCTAGTAGCTTTTCAGCAGCATGTCATTGTGAGTTCATGTGAGAGCTAAAAAAACCCAAAATTTTTGGTTTTCCTGCTCCTAGGATTATCCTACTTCATTTCTGTAACTCCCTATTTCTTTAGTTCTGTGCTCTTTTATACATTATTTAGTGGGAGCAGAACATCAATAAAAGAAAACACATGTTTTGTAGGTTTAATTTGTCTTCTTGTCTTTTGCCAGGTACTCCTTTAGATCTTTAGGCTCAGACTCATGGGACAGAAATACTGAAATATCGAGTTCCTCAGTACACTGGCTTTACTCATGCAGTTCTTTGAATGGATTTCACAAAACTGAATTAGGCGTCTAAGTAAATCAGAGAAAGAATTAAGACTATCTAAGGGTCCTTGTAAGATCCTGCTGTTAATTGTTGCTTTTTAATTCTGAAATGGTTTTTCCATAATCCATCAGAGTCCATTATAAAGCAGTATGATTGAGCTAAAGTCTGTCATAGCAAGAAAGAGATAAACCACTGTCAAAATACCAAACGGGTGTTTGGAATTCCTGATACCATCTAAAACAAGACAAGCAAGGAGATATTTAGCAGCACTATCACACTCAGCTTTTCCTTGCCAGGGAGAGCACACACACTGTATTTAAACAGGCATTTTGTTTTCTAGTGCTTTCTAAAAAGGATTTTTAGTTGTAGGTTTTTTTCCCATAACTTCTGTCACTACTTTGGACTGAGTCTCAGCTGGCATAAAGCCGCTGAAGTCAAGAGTCAAGTAATTCTATCCGTGCTTATAGATGATTGTAAGGTAGGAACTCAAGAGTATGAGTCTTTGATGATACAAAGTACCTTGATGATATTTGTGCCAAATGCATCAACATACCCTCAATATATTTTAATTAATTATTCAAAAAAGAAAAATAATTTTGTGTTATAAAATAGCATATGCAAGTAATATTAATCCTTATCAACAAACTGTTTCTGGCTTTTGTTTCCTGCCATACACACCAGCTCAAGGAGTTTAAATTTATTTTTCATCTTTCTAAGGAACTAACCTGAGATTTTATTATTGTATAAATTATATAGGATAATTAATATTATTGCATTGATATTGCAAAATAGATATGTGGAGAAAAAAAATATCATCAGGAAAGGTGTGTAGTTTAAAAATATGGGTTTATTGAATTTGTTTTAACTGTCTCTTAAATTTGTGCCTCTGTGTGTTTCTACAATTCCAGATTTCAAACTGAACTCAATTATGATGTTTTGGAAGTTCATGATGGACCAAACTTACTATCTCCACTTTTGGGATCTTACAATGGTACACAGGTCCCACAGTTTCTGTTTAGCAGTAGCAATTTCATGTATCTTCTCTTTACAACTGATAACAGTCGTTCTAACAATGGATTCAAAATTCACTATGAAAGTAAGTAATTCTGTCTTGTATTATTTGATTTCCCCTCCCCCCAATGCTTACCCTAGTCATATACAGGATGTCATCTTGGGTAAATTCCTCTTATTTCCCAATCTGAGACAGATTTAGTAATGTTCAACCGCAAAAGGGATGACCACTAATTTTATTTATATTTAATGTCATTGATGTGCTGCTCTGTGCTTCAAGAATCAAAAGATGAGAATGAGAAGCAAATGCCTTTCTTCTGGAGGCTGCTTTTATGTCTTAATATTCTTATATTTTATACAATGCATTTTTGTGTGTGTAAAACAGCATGAGGTCAGTAAGAATATGAAAATCTAAGAAAATAACTGAACTAGTGTTCTGATTGATGTATCTGCAGGTCTAACTGAAGGGAGGGGGAAACACAGTTTACATAATGACCTGAAAATCAAGAAATGGAATTGATTGATTATAGATTTTTAGAATTCTAAAACCATACCTATATGATTTTTTTCTGACATAGAAATACTCTTTTGTCCTCATAGTCGTATAAACTATGCTGCAGAAAGTAGCTGTAAGATTTCATTCTTTATGAATTATTAAAATTCCTATGTTGAAATATTATAATTCAGATTACATTTTGTCTTTCTAAATATAACTTCTGTTGTAATAATTCCTACTTATATGAGAAATAATATTTTACTGTAATCACTATCCTATTTGCTTAGTAAATACCATAAGCACATTGTTTGTACTTCTACTTGTTGGAATTACCACCAAAAAAATGTTCAGATGTTCCTAATTTTTAACATTATTCTTTGCAATTTTCACTATTCCTGGCCACTGTAAGGATACTAAAAACAGTAAGCATGGAGGTGATGTTGCCAGATAAAATTTGGATTTATTTGAACTCCAGTGAATTTTGAGTTCAGGCTGTTTATTGAAAAAAAATCTGTTATTATATCAACATTATTAACTGTCCTAGCATTCAGCCACAAACTTCTATTTGTATCACCTTCTGCATTATGAACAAGTGATGATTTTGTTAAGTTCTCATCCATTCTGAAGTTTGAAGGAAGGCTATCTTAACACATCAGGAAAACTGGATTAAGGTTGCTAACAGAGACCACTAAACTCATAGAAAGACTGATTAATGTTAAATGGTAGAAATTAGACTTTGGGAATGTGAACTACAAAAAAAGGAAATCTGCACTTATTACAAATAAGAAACAGTTTCAATTAAATAAAGTTGTAAAGAAAACATGAAATTTCTTTATAAATAAATTATTGAATTTCATTATAAAATCTCATTTTTTGTAAAATTGATCCACACTCCACAGTTCTCTACACTAGTGGAGAATAAAAGCTAAATTTATACTATCAGAGAGCATGGAAATTTATATATTCTTGCCATTTGTAGACAAAATAAACAATTTTCAGTAGTTTATTTTCTGTTTAATAGCCCCTGTTTATAAATAGAATTCTAGTATTCATTTTATTTTTCCTTAATTCCTACTTGTTCCTCATCTTGTATTATCCAATACTATCCAATTCTGTTTTCCTTTTTGGGAATACAAATAATAAGGATCAGTGGTTTCCTGTTCATAATTTCTTTTCCCTTCAAATATTGTATTGAAAGCTAAGATTTTTTATATGTTCTTCAATTTTATGCCAATTATATCTTTCCTCACTGAATTTCTTTGTAAGGAAGGATTTTTTATGACTTCTGTGTAGGAATAAAAGGAATAACACCCATAAAAAAATCTTGCACTGAATACTTCTAATAATTTAGTAACTTCAGTATTATTCATAGAGGGTTGGGTTTTTCCATTATTATTTTATAATGAACTTCTTTATATGAGTTTTATATATGAACAACTCAGTGGGAAATAATCTAAAAGGTTTAATTTTAATTCCCTTTATCAAGTCAATTTCTCTTTATTCTTTTCAACTATTCTTTATCTTGTCAATGTCCCACATATCTAATAACACTAGGTTTGAGTGTGAGTTATGTAAATAATTGATCCATGTAAATATTTAAAATATCAGTATCAAAAGAAACTAAAACAACTTCAGCTATGCTAACAAATTTTGATCAGGAAAAAATAAAGTATGGAAATCAGAATTTTGAGTGATCATCAAAGCTTTTTAATATCAGCATCAGGTACAAAATCATTTGATGTTACTGAGACAGGATCAAACTAAATATCCTGTAAATTATGGGATATTTTTCTTATTTTTCTCTGCAACAGTGGCAAGATTCAAACTGTAATCCATAGTATCTTATAATGGTAACACGGAGAAGAATAGTGGAAAGATAATTCACTGTAAATGTGTCATAATGAAGCCTTCACCTGCACTCACATCACAACCAATTACTTAAATTAATTTTTAAAAAGCTATAGGTTTTTTATTTAAATATTTTCTCTTTTTTTCATTTCTTTTTCTTTTTTTCTTTTTTTTTTTTTTTTTAATCTAGGTGTAACTGTTAATACTTACTCTTGCTTGGATCCTGGCATACCAGTGCATGGACGTCGTTATGGACATGACTTCTCTATAGGTTCCACTGTCTCATTTAGCTGTGATCCAGGTTATAGGCTGAGTCATGAGGAGCCTTTACTTTGTGAAAAAAATCACTGGTGGAGTCACCCACTGCCAACTTGTGATGGTAAGGATGAATAGATTTAATACAGAGTGCTTTAAAATATACATGTTTTGCCAAAATATTATTAGTCAAAATGAGTTAAATGCCAGAGCCTGTAAAACCTGTACTTTTAGGAAAGAGAAAGAATAGTTACAGGAAATAAATGTCATATATCTGTGTGATGAGACATATAATCATAAAAGCAGAGAATTATATATAGTTATTTAATCCTGCAGATTACTGAAGGTATGTATATCTGAATTTATGTAACTGTGAGCTAACTGATTGCGAAATTTGTGTATATCTGGTTGTAAAGCACTTATTACAGCCTAAAAATATTTGTGTTTGGGTATCCCTCTATGGACACAGATTGCTGACATACAAAACATGAAATGAAGTTTATTTGTACCTGACTCACAAACTGCACTTTCTCCTGTTTCATGATGATCACTCTGTTTCTAGCTCGTTAGCAGAATTTGACACCCTTCAATCACTGTAGGAATTAATTAGGGCCACATTATATCTGGTGATTATTAAACCAGACAAAAGTGGGATCGAGTAGCAGGTCGCCACCATATCATTAAATCTGAAAAATTACCTAATATTTTCAGTCATCTCTTGTAATCTGATTTGTTCATTTTAATGTTTTCTTGGTTGGGGTCATATCAATTATATGTAATATTAAGAAAGTAGATTGTAATGTTCATTCAGTTACATTATTTGAGATGTTTACTTCCTAAAACAGTTTCCCTCCGTGCAGCATGGTACGTATTTTTGATATTAAAAATGTTTTTAGGAATAACATAACCATTTAATTCTAGGGTAGTATTTAACCAGAGAAATCTCCTGAGCTTTTATGAGCTACAGAATGTACATGATACTGTATTTTTCTAATACAGTTCTTAGTGTCTCAGGACACTCATTTTGAAAGAAGAATCTGAATTAAGACTGATGAAGAAGATCACTGAATCATGTGTGATTTTCCATATGGAAGACTATTCGCTCCCACTGCATTACTTTCTTTAGAAAATGGCAGGGACTTCCTTGGCCTTCAGATTGTTTAGTTAGGAAATGCTTTGGGTTTTTATATTTCAGTAAGTTGAAAGTGTCAGTATATGATAATACTCAAAATCTGTAGTGGTAGAAAGGGGCGTCAATAATCAGTTCACTGAAAATGGCCCTCTGTAGTTCTGCAAGCTCATTTTCTAAAAGATTCTACATCTCAGTCAGGTTCTAGCAATGAAGAGCTGCAGAGTTCCCACAGTTTGCAGTGAAGGGGACTATATTTTGCCGAATAGACCATAAAAGTAAGATGTTTTTTCTCATGGTGATAGGCACTAGATGGTAACCATGTAAAACAAACAGTATAAACACACTCCCTATGAATACTGTGCTCTGTTGTGAAATAAACTTACATATTGTGATAAATTTCTGCTTAAAGATGCTGAACTAGCAAGCAATTAATTAGGTAAATGAGGTTTCTTTTTCTCCAGAGCATGTTGCTAAACAGCAATTGTCCATTCGATAAATATGTCGTAAAAGTAGGATTGAGTACATTTATTCTACTAAATTTAATCAGTTTATGGTTGATATAATTTTAATCTCATTGCTGTTTCTTCTCTGGTGGAACATTTTTTAAAACAATCCAGAGTCCTTGCACCCCAGGGAGAAAAGGGCATTTGCTAAATGGGCTGTTCTTTGCATAAACTACGTGTATGGGTTTGTATTAATCATACCGCTAATAAACACATCAGTCACTTTTACTGCACATTCAGAATGTTACTCTGACGGTTTCTGAGGAGACAAGTTCTTTTTTGATTGTTCTTTTTGATAATTGCATCTCTTTTTTTATAATTATATCATGTCGTGGTATGGAGACAGACCACAGTAATTGTGCAGATAGGTCATGGCAACCCATGAGTGCATGCGGTTTGGAGAAGTGACTACAAAAGGAAAAATTTTAGACTTCTTAAAGCATGTTCCTCCTCAAAGTTGAACATGGTGTTGACTGAAATTCTGTTTTTTGAAGGAGTGTAAACTAAATTTTTCATGATGTGTTTGATGTTGCACAAACATCACAAAAAAAGAGCTAAAATAGATGGTTATGAGCTTTGCTGAGAAAACACTGCTTGTATTGCATTTATACCATTTCCATCTACCAACTACGTATGATTCACTTTTTACCTACGTATCTGGAAAGCCCTGAATTTCTTAACTGTAATCACCACCCAGTCCTCAACTAAAAAGACCAAATTATATCTTATAATGTCCTTACTATATGAATACTATAAGAGAATTTTACTTTTCAGCTTTGAATATATGTGAGGAACCCTATTCTACCCATTATATGAATTATTGTAGTAATCCCATCAAAAATTACAGGAAAGGGAATACAAAAATTAGATATCTTGTTAAGGACGCAAAGTGCTCTCTATTTCCTTCATCATAACATGAAATTAAATGCTAATAGATAATTCTTATTCATTATTTGAATTAAAAATAAATATTGTTATTCCACCTGATTTAAATTTACTTAAGAAAATTAATAAATAGAATTAAAATAATTCAAGCAAGATAAAAACCTTTTAATATTTATACTGGAAATCCCTAGATGTCCAAATGAATCAGCAAATATGACTTATGCAGTACATGAGGAACGTATTCAGGGAATAATGCAGAGGTGTTATGTCCTTTCTGTTGACACCTCTAAAATAAAAATAATAATTCCATTAAAACAGCTGTTAAAAAACCTGCTTCAAATACTCAGTGTGGTAGAGGCCAGAATTGGAAATGGAAAGCATGTATGATCTATTTTAGATTTAAATGAGAAGGTCAAAATGCAAGTTTATATTGTGAGTAATCTGGGCTACAGTAGGTTATATTAAATTAATCTCTTGTGTAATATAACTCAAGTCCAAGGTTTCTTTCTTGAAGCTGAATATGTTAATTTGATGTCCATATCCTTATTTATTTACCCCTACTGAACTACATCCCTTTTTAAGATACATTACATTGTCTATAATTAGGGAAGACAAATGCTGAAATTTCTTGGTCTATGAAGCACAGTGTATAAGATTCAAAATCTAATTCACTGTTTCAATAATTTTAAACTCTATTTTATGTGCCACTTTTATTATCCAATTGCACAATAAATGAAAATCATCTCAGAATTACATTTTTAGCTGGAAGTTAGAGTCAATTAAGCAGATGAATGTAATGAGGCCTCTGTGTGTTTTTGCACATATATATTTGTATTTAGACTTATATATACACAAACATATTTCCATACAAATAGATTTTTTTTTTTTCTCTTTGCAGTTCTTTCTGAACTAGCATATGTTATTAGTCTTCTTCAATGATGCTTAAAATCTAAAGCTAATTGTTATTACTAATCAATTATAATTGTGTGTTTTCTCTTCCCATTACCTCTGACAACCAAATAGTTTTCAATTATTTGTACTTACAACAAACTGAACTTATGGAACAAAGTTGGGTTATTTTCTGAAAGCTTTTCTTCTTCTTGAGAGTATTTTATCTTTCCTGAGAAAATTGAGATACATCATTGTATGGTAGTGTCTGAGTTGTGGTTGTTGATCTATGGCTAGTCCCTTGAAAAATCATTACGTATGAAAGTAATAGGTGATACCTTTTGAAAATGTGAAAAATGCTAATTTCACAGATATCACCATCTTCAATCAGGCTAAAAAAATAAAACACTTTGGGGTTTTTTTAAAGTGTATTACTAGTGAACACTATGTTGAAATACATCAAAAAATGCATTTATATATATCTGTATCTATTTATATATATATATACACATATAATTTTCTCTTGGTTTACTAAATAACTCATACATTTTCTTCATATTTTCTGTTCTTTTTTGTGTATGGGGACCCTCTTCCTCTGATATGCAGATTTCTTGACATTTCATATCACTAAATTCTTCATAACTCTGAGACTGACCTGTGTTACATCAAAACAAATTAGTTTTAAATAGATAGTAAATTGTATTTGTAGACCTCAGGTGACAGCGAACATAATTAGTGGTTGTTGAGTTTTCCTGCATGGTATAAAAATCAAAATTTCAGAGGGTTTTCTGGGAATAAGTGTTAAGTTAGCTATACAGGATGACCCCTGCAGGAAGAGAATATAGAAACTGACTTCTACAGTAAAATATAAATATATTAAAACCAGAACAGAGAGCATGTGAGAATAAAATGGAAAAAGAAAAACCCAATCAAACAACCAACCAACCAACCAACCAACCAAATATGAACAAACATGTCATAATCTAATTGGAAGTGTCCTAGAAATATGTTTCTGTAGCATGGCTGCTGTGACAAGACAGCTAAGTACTCACAATTGCTAATGGAGGGATCGTAGAGATGGAAAATATATCTTGTTGAAGTGGATGAAAAAAACCTGTCTCATTACCGATCCAAAATCACAGATTCTTATGTGGTTTGCCAGCCTTCCCAAGTGAGACACCAAGAGGGAATAGAACATAATGACAGTTTAGCAGAAGATCAAATGGGTAAAAATAGACCATGCATAAATTTAGGCTGGAAATTATAAGTCTATTTCTAGTATTTCAAGATTGATTTCCTATAACAGTTTTATAGTAGCAGGGAATATGGCCTGAAGTGGAACTTTGCTATGAATGACAAAAGTTAAGTGTCTTTATTACAATTATTAATGTATTTTAGGGATGAAGCATGGCCTACATGTCTCCCACTGAGACACGAGTAGCCTGACTAAAGATTCTGAAATTGTTTGGGCCAAAAATTATTTTCAGTATATATATTGGACCATTTTCTAAGCTAGGCTTGCTTGCTGTCACTTTTTTTTTTTGTGATTGATCATGCTACTGAGCAAAATGAATGCAGTTGCAACAAAAGAAAGTGTAAGTAATCAACCCAATATTTTAAGAATGTCTTTCAGCTGAACATCTGAGGTAGTCACCAAACTCCACTATTAAATTAGATTCTTCATTCATAGTTATCCAAAACTTGCTTCTTAAATTGTTACATCATTTCTGATAACCACAGTGTTGTAGAGGTGCTTTATATTATACTTCCAGGTATCTATCTGTATTTCATACAGTCACTTTTATATTTTGTTCTCTTTACTTTTTGTTCTTTTGTTCTCATTGTTGTGGTAGTTTTGTGTTTAGTTTTGGGGTTTTTTAATTTTCTTTTAATTTTGATTCTCACTATTTGGAAAACAGTAATGCAGGCATGTCTTGATTCAGCTTCTCTGATTGCATAAAAAAAGAAATTTTTAATAGTGTGTTAACATAATATTCCATTTTCCACATTAGAAATCAAAAATAGTGCTTCAGTTATCTCCTTAAGTATTCATTCTACTTTTAGTCTTTCCTAGCTTCCATCTCTGAATAATCAGATAAAGTGAAAGAAAAGTAGAATTTGGAAGTATGTTTATTTATCTTTTGCTGTTCTTATTTTTATGTGCTCCAATTTTCCTTTGCACTCTGAAAAACAGCCAGATACTAGTGGAGAAATTACATGCTTGGGCTGTTAGCCATCTTATCAGGGCCAGTTGCATATCTACTATTTCAGATTTGTCAGCTTGGCTTTATTTTCTAAAAGGCTGCTCTCTTGATGCCTTTTTCTGCCATCTGCTAGCCTTCATAGAGTTACACTGAGGGCCTGATGGCATGCCATAGATGTTTTGTCACTATTTGCATTCCTGAAAGGTTTTCCAAACACCCCCTGTAAAAATGTATTATTTGTTTGGTCTATGTCCCATGATTATAAAAACTAACTGTATTTTTTTTATTTAGTGGATGAAGTAGATAGTTACCATCAGGAGCTCCAATAACATTCTGTCACAGCCCCTGATTGTGTTTTGCTAATGTCTAAATATAGCAAGATCAGATAATAAGGTGGCAGTATTTGCCTTCTCTGTCTCTACATCAGAGAAGTGAGGAGGAAAATTATATGGAAGGAGGTTATTTGCCGGTGGCAACAATGAAGAGATTGAGCAGTTGTGGTCCTAGAATGTCTTATTTCAGCCTATGGTGCTGGATTTGCAAATTTCCATCTTACAACTAGGCCAGCAAAGGCTAGAAAGTTGGCAGGAGAAATAGCACATACAAAGCAACCATGAGGCTATCCAAGTAAGCATGTTTAAAACAGAAATATAGTTAGAATTATCAAAGAAATTTTAGCTAGGCAAGATAGGGCAGTCTTCATCCTAGGATATAGGATGAAATTCCATTTCTGATTTATAAAAAAAGTGTTATTAAATGTATACTTCTTTTAGTGCCCTAAACACAGTGATGGTATGCAGTGCCATAACCACATTATGAAAAATAACTGATCTTTATGAAAACATTCCACAGTGCTACTGAAATATCTGGAAAGTGCATGTATTTCATTGACACAACTATCTGCTTAGGTACAGGGTGAGATTGAAAGTACATTCTGGATATTCTCTTGATTCCCTGTCTGCTGTGTCCTCAAATCAGTTATGAATTTACATCTACAAGCAGAAAATTGTGACATGTCAATATATTAATTCTCGAATTCATCACATTAATAGCAAAGGCATAACGGGTATAACTTCCATCATTTACTCCATCAGTGTGTAGCAGAAATTGCCATAAGTAGCATAAATATCAAGATACAGCCGAAGAAACAGCATGACACAGCAAATTACTCTCAGCACCTTTCTCCTGAAGTATGTAGATGTCTGAGCACATGCTGAAAGGCCAAACTTCTCCCCCCTTTACGAGCCGTTCTGTTGAAGTGCTGCATTAGTAGTTGCTACTGATGCTACAGGAGGGGTAGGAGCAGGTAAAGCCAGCTAGTGCAGTTTCTAATGCCTTAGAAAGAGGCATTGCTCCTCCAGCCCGTGACAGGCTCCTTCCCTCACCCTCATTGCTGTGGCAGCAGGGTGGGAAGCACAGACATAAGCAAGAAATAGTTGAGTGACAGCTTATAGAACAAGAAGATGGTTTGATATTTGTATCAACTGCAGTTACAAACAAGTAGCTGCCGTTTACATCTCTCCAAAAGTGCTTTCAAGCCCTTTAACATCTGCTAAAGATAAGAGAAGAATTCGTATTAATAACTTTGGAAGGACTGCTATTATGGAAAACTTCAATCAACTTTACTAGAACAGTCTAGATTATTTGACCTGAAACTGGTGACAGTAGTTCACTGTTTTTCTTTATTCTAAAATATTTCTACAAAATAATTGTGGTACTGCATATAATTAGGCTAAGAAAAATAAAAGGAATAGACGCTTTTAACCTTGAGGAAAAAAAATAGAACTTCTCATTTGTTTTATGATGTATGCCCTTCTGAGATAATCTATATTGAGAGAACTCTGATGTAATAACTTGGTACTGAATTTTAATAACTGTTACTGATATGTGATAATTCTAACATATGAGACTCTTCTTTACTAAAAATTACTTGATTAATGTTGTATTTCAAAAGACCTGGAATGGAAAATCATTGAACTCTATATTTTTCCAGTGTTGTAATGACTAATTTTTTGTATTTTGCATTAATTCAAGCTGTAATTTAATTTTTGTATTGCTCAATTACTAATTGCTTTTATAAAGTTGCTAATGAAACTATGGAAATGCTTATTCTTATATTGGAACCTGTCATTAGCACTAACATCATAGATATAAACACATAACTAATAATTATAATTATATTCAAGAAACCATGCCAGCCTTCCCTGCACAAATATTTTAAGTAAATAATTCTTCAATAGCCAAGATCCACTATTTTAACTCTCCAGCCTTGGCTTCTGCTTAAGTGATATTGTTTGGCTCTGTATCATCTGCCTTCATCTCTCTGCTGAACTTAATGATTTTCACAGAGTCTCCAGAAAACCTAAACAAACAGCTAATGGAACTTGATTTTGATTTTCTTATGCATATTAAACACATATTAATTAATCATTGATTGCATTTCTTTTTATATTGTATAAAAATGGCCTGTACTTATATCTGAAATTCCTAAATCATTAAATGTTTTCTCACATTTTCTCTTATTAGTACATTTTCTGTTCTTTATATTATTCCTATTATTGTTATTGTTATTTTTATTGTTACTATTTTCTTAATTTCTAGCTTTATGTGGTGGAGATGTTAGAGGACCTAGTGGAACAATTTTATCCCCAGGTTACCCTGATCTATATCCAAATTCACTGAATTGCACATGGACTGTGGATGTTACCCATGGAAAAGGTAAATAAATCCTTTTTTATTTTTCCACGTTCTTTTTATTTTTTTTCTTTTTAATTTATAAGTCCAGTATTCTCTCCTCTAGAAGTAGATGTAGGTTAGCACCAAAGCACTTGGATTTGCATTGCTGATTTTTGGGTTTGTTTAATTTTCTTGTAGTAACTCCTAGAATTCCAGAAGTGGACTAGGCTCTTATACTTCTCTCAGAATGAAAAGTCAGTGAGAAAGAATTATATAATGACTGATCACAGACGCTGAGGGACAGGAGTCTTTTAAGGAAGAGGTGGTTATTTCTTGAAGGTAGATTTCAGGAAAAAGATGTAATATTGATTTTAACTCTTCTCTGAGAGGTTGAATAATGCTTAGGACACAAATAGAAGCTGGTATTTCCAGGTAGCAAAGTTTCCTAGAAATAATTTGTCCTAATTGCTTTCAGATGAAAGGTTTTGGTACTAGAGGAGATGGATCATACTTTTAGGTTTTGTTGGTATTTTGTATTAAATATGGGAGTGACTGCATAGTACTCTTGTGCTATGGGTGGAAAGAGCTAGAGAGGTATAAGATTTAATGTTAGGGGAAGGAAACAGAGATAGATGTCATAAGAGAAATTGAATACAAAGAGGCTAAGCTGGTAAGAGCACAAAAAGGAGAATTATATTGCAACACTGGGAAGAATACAGAAAAAGAAATGAAAGGAAGAAGAAGGAAGACAAGTTAAATTCTGAACTTCATCAATGTTCTCTGTGAGGGCATGAAAAACGTGACAAAGTATGCTGATGTATTCCTCTAAGAAAGAGTTATTGATAACATAAAAATAAGACTTCAGATACAGAGAATTGTGCTGATCTGTGATCCCCTTGTTCTGTTTTGTACGAATAGTGTGATAGTTCCTCATCTAGATGTTAAATCACTCTGACTGGTTGTCCCATTTAAAACTCCTTAAAGCATTAAAGTGGCAAAGTGTATCCTTCAAAATTATTGCTCCAGCTGTTCCACAGTCTCTCTTATTACCAAGTGATGCCATTGTGTCAGTGTAATTTGATCCTAAATGTCCACAGTGAAAAAGCCTCCTGAACTTACTGATGCTACATCACATGCTACATTTGCCCTTGTTACCTCTAGGTATGATACATGGCTTTTAGAGTTTGGGAATATAAGGGACTGTGCATCTTTTGTTCTTCTGGATAAGCAAGAAAGACTAATAGAAAGTGTAAAGGAACTGTTAGACCTGTAGTCATTTATCTTGCACTCTGTCTGAGAAATCATTGGATAGCAGCACAAGCTTTATAATCTGAGAATTGAAGGCAAGTAGCAGAGATGGATAAGAGTTTAGCTTCATGGAGTAATACATGACAGAAAATTATGTGAAATCTACAGTAAAAACGAGGTCAGATTAAGCCACATTTTTCAGGATTCTTGAAAGAAATTTTATTAACACTTTCATTTCTTTTAAATTAAAAATAGGATTATGAAGAAAAGTGCCTGGGAAGTTTTGGGTTTTTTGGGTTTTTTTCTTTTCTTTTTTTTAGAAAATGAAGTAGCTATTTTGTGATTTATCTTTTTTCTTAAAACCTCAGCTAGAGAAGTACTTAAAAGTCGGGATAAATAGAAGCTGAAATTCTCAATGTTCTGACATTTTATGCAAAGGTGTTATGAAAACCCACAATATATAATGAGACTCCCGATAAAACAAATTTGCAGTAATGAAATGCACAGGGGAAGACAAAATAGTAAAAATACGGATATTTATAAGCACGTATACACTGATACACATATTTATAGACTCACATTCTTACTTGATTCAATGTCATGCAATGTTACAGTCGTGGGGCAAAGTAGCTGGAAAGCTGCTCAGTGGAAAAAGACCTGAGGGTGCTGGTTGACAGTGGCTGAACATGATCCAGCAGTGAGCCCAGGTGGCCAAGAAGGCCAATGGCATCCTGGCCTGTGTCAGAAATGGTGTGCCAGCAGGACCAGGGCAGTGATTTTATCTCTGTACTCAGCACTGATGGTCCTGTGTCCAGTTCTGAGCCCTTCAGTACAAGAAAAACATTGAGGTGCTGGAGCATGTCCAAAGATTGCACATTAGGAGAAAATTTCTTCATGGAAGGAGTTATCAAGCATTGAAACAGGATGCCCAGGGAAGTGACATTTCTGGAGCTATTTAAAAAACCATGTAGATGTGGCACTTAATCACATGGTTTAGTGGTGGAGTTGTCAGAGCTGGATTAGTGGTTGGACTCGATCTTAAAGGTCTTTTCCAACCTAAATGACCTATGATTCTGTAAGATGATATTATCGTATGGAAGTGTTATTAAGGAAAAACATTAAGTATGAACGCAGCGTCACAATTTGACTTGAACATTTTGATTTATGCTGCTCAAAGAGCTGCTGTAAAAAATTGTAGAGTGGGTATTTGCTCTGAGGAAATAGTGTGTGAAATCCTTGTACTTTGTACTTGTTGGCAAAAGGCTATTAATTCTTTAAGCTCTTCCTGTTGTACTGCATGAGGAAGATAGCTCTCCTTTTATGACAATAAGTCACAGGCTTACTTAATTTAAATTTCTAACAGTAAAATTCTATGTCACAGTGAGCTAGTCAATTAGGACACTTCTGTACTTAATGGACAAATGCATATATCTTCAGGATATGAGTCATTGCACCCTAAAAACCTATCTGAAGCAGATGGAATGAACTATCCACTGAAGGCACTTGTTTATCTCTATCATCTAATGTCCAGGGGGTTAATATAGTCCCTAGATGAAGTGTCTATGGGGAGACTGAGTGACTAAGTTTTACATAGTTACCATTTAGAAAAATTAATTCTGGACACATTAATGGGTTATTTTAATGAGAGGGAGAAATAAACTTTGTTCTGGATATCTCATTTTCTGCTCTATTTCATGTCTAGCATAATTTCAACTTCAGAAACTCAAGGAGTATCTTCTACTGGCTACTAACTAGTGAGATGATTTTTACTTTAGACAATTTTGGAGTTTTTTTCCACAAAGTATTGTAGTTTCATGTCAGACTGCCAAGAAAAGGTATATAACTTGTAGCTCCGGAATGCTGTGAGGTAGTTTCTTATACAGACATCTTTATGTTACAACTTCATACATACATACATGCTATAACATAATAACAGGTAATTAAATACGTAGATTTAGTTATGATGTATATTTTATGTCTGTATATGTTGTATTGTTAGGAAAAAGTTTCTGTGTTTGTATGTACTGTTTTAAATAACAATATTGCAATATAAATATATGTGTTTTTAATTTTACTCAAGTGTACTTAAAGTTTTAGAATTAATTTTTCATTTGTGTTCTTGTGGACCAGCATTATGATTCTTGAGTGTCCATTAAAACTTGATATCATTTTCTTTCATTTTTCAAAAAATGTGTTAACTAGAGAATTGAACATTTATTTTAAATATAGTTAATATGTCTATTAATTACTATTATGAAGAGAAAAGGAAACACCTATTGATAATAATTATTGCATTTTGTCTGTGATTAGAATGCAATTTAAATACATGGCAAAATGAAGTTTGTGGAGTATCAGTGGTATGTTTTAAAAGATCTACTATGAGATCAGTTAATTTACCCATGCCCCAACAGTCTGAATTGTGACATAGAGAAGCGACATTTTACAGTGTTATGTCTTCCTATCTTCATTATAGATTTTAAATATTCCCCTTAAAAAAAAAAAAAAAAAGGCACATGTGAGGCAGAATGAGAAGGAATCTACCTGAACATATCTTTTAAAATTCTTCCCCGGAGAAGACACAATCTGTCACACAGCATATATTAATGTGATTAGAATATTTTCTGAAGAAAACTAAATTGTACAGCTACTGCTGGAATATACCTTGGGGTTTTGCTTAGAAATGTCATGGCAATCTGGAAAACTGATTGAAACATTCCCTTGAGTTAAACCTTGAGTCTGATGTTTGAACAATACTCAGTGGAACAATACTCAGTGAAGCTCAGCTGTGATTCACAGGAATTTCATTATTTTGGGTTACTACCATAAAATTTTCTTAGGCATTTCTGATTTTGTTGTTTCAGAATACATGCATGCATAAAAAGGGCCAAAATTAACTTGGAGTGCAGAAAATGCAACAAATACGAGCTGAATTTTGGTCTTATTCTATATATATATCTATATGTCACATGGGGTTTTTTAAGAGCTATTTTCATGTCAAATCGGCACTGTGTCCTATGTGAACTGAGTTTAAAAAAGCCCAGACATTTAAGAATTTATTAATTCCAAAGCTAAATTTATGTACATTAGTTCAAAAGATATGCAACTTAGTCTCAATTCCAGAATTCTGTGTGTGATTTTTGCCAATTTATTTTCACACAAGCTGGGAGAATAAAAAGGATGATCAAAATAGATGAGTGGCTTTGCTCCTGTAATTAGTAAATTAAGAATTTTTAAAAGCCAGAATGAATCTTTTGGATTATTTATTTTTACCATAAGCGTAAAATAAAATCCCATCCAGTAATTTCTATATCAGTGCTACTAAGTAAGGAAGTATTTTTCTGGAACCAGAGGGAGTATGTGATATGTGTGGAGTTTTAAGAAGAGAAGGAGGTATCTACTTGAAAAAGCTGAATGGTTCTTCAGTCTCTTTAAAGGGAAGTAAAAGATTGAGGTCTCCGAGATCCAAGGTTTTTCTCTAATGGCTTCCATCTGTATGTCCAGCTGATGGCAAGACCAAGAATGTATTCTGAAGATGCCAGTATATATGGCTGGTCACACATTAACGAGGACAGAAGCAAGTGTCTCATTGGCGCACACAGAAACACCAGTAACACTGAAACAGACATAAACACCACAGGCAACCAAATCCATCTAGGTCGAGGGGAAAAGGAGTTTGTTAGAAGTGACACTCATGCACACACATGCACGTGCTCCCCTAACCTTCCATATTCTGACCCAGGAGCTGGACTCCAGATTCTACTCCTACTAGATGCTGCCTCCTATGTGACCAATGGCCCTTTCTCCAATTGTCCCCTAATCTCATCCTGCTCCGCAGACAGTCCATACTAGTGTTCACGCTGGACAGAAGGCACGTTTGTACACTAGTCAGGAACAGAGTTTTAAAATAATAGAGGACAGGCTGCACCGGTTAGCTGCAGGGATTAGAGAGCCTTAACCCCCTCTCTTTTCCCACACTTTTTTCACACTTACCTAGCATGACCCCTTCCCTTACCTTCCTTTGGACCAAAACATCTCAAAAAAAGTTTTGAGGTCTCCAACTACCATAAAAAAAAAAAAATCATCTTCAGTTTTACTTAATCTCACAAATTCCCTCAAGTACTCCTCAGTAAATTTCTAATTTTCACGAGATCCGAGATAAAATTCTTTCCCCCATTATCATCAATTACTAAGTTCTGATTTAACTGCTTTACAGTGATACTTTTAGTTTACTATCAGACAGAAACATAAGAATTCTGGTCTTTGTTAGCACCTCCACTTAATCCTGTTCATTAAAGATTATGTGTGTGTGTATACCATTCACTACTTCTCTAATTTATGGTCTTTGCTTCCTGTACTGAAAAGTCCTTTACCAGGTTTTTAAACTGAGTGTCCTTGCACTCCAGATACCCATACAAGCTGTATTTCTTAAGTATGATTGAATTGCATTAACATAAATGTTTAATGCTATTCAGACAACCTCAGGAATATTATTTAAAAAAACAAAACAAAACAAAAAAACCCAAAAAGAGTAGCAGGCAATTGTACTGAGAGCTTCTAAAGCTGCACGTGAGGTCTAGAAAAGGTAACCTACAACACCTGAAGGGGCACAATGCTTCTATATTTAGACAGCTGAGTCAAGCAGAGTATATCTAGCTTGGATTTTCTTATCCTGTTTGGGAAATTTGGGGCTGGTGGTGGCAGGGGTAGGGTGAGTGGTGCAGTGTTGGGTCTGTAGGAAGGGGAACTATTTCTTTGTTTTTTTATTAAATTATGTTTACTATTAAAAATCTGTTGACCATGAGAGTACCCAAAGGTCATTAATCTTCATCTACTATGTTAATCTGCAATCACATGAATGGATCATCCTAAGTATTACATCATCAGATATATTTGAAGAGACTGAATCATTGGTTTATAACTTACATGATAAAACTGAAAATGGTATTACACTAGAGGTATCCATAATCACTTAAGCTAGCTAATGGATTCTTCTGTTTATTTTTCTTGGCTTTTCTGTGCAATCTACTGAAACATTATGGTCTAAACCTTAGTTAAATATGTAGAAGTGATTGAATTGTCTGTCTTCATTTTTAAGTCTTTTTATTGCTATTGTGTTCCAGGAGATATCTTCCTTTCTAGATGTGTGATTTATATATGATGATTGGCAAAAAAAAATTATATTGTTGACATATATCCCATCTTATTAGGAGACCTCCCGTTTTTTGGGAGGAATTGGTGTTGCTGCTGTATGTGCCACTAGAATTTAATATGATATATTTCATAGTCTTTCCTTTCACTGCTGCTATTCTAGGATATTGGTGATTGTAAGAAATAAGGTTTACCTTTTTTATTCTGCCATTAGCTGTTTGTAGTTTTGAATATACGTTGTGCATCATTGGATTTTACACAAAAATGGAAGCATATATCTTTAAATTCTATAAATTAGATGTCCATATTTTGCAGCTAAAGGCAAAAGTTAAAGATGGTGTCAAAATAATACCTGCTGCAAAGATATTTTAATTTTAGAAACAAGACTGATACTCACTTTTAGAAAAATTGGATTATCTTCATTTTAAAAATAATGATTCATAATGTGATGCATGAATTTTAACCTTGGCGTAGTTACATGGATGCTAATAGGGTGATATGTAAACCTAATTCTACTTTTTCTAATAGGTGTGCAGTTCACCTTCTACACATTTCATTTGGAGGATCATCATGACTACTTACTTATAACAGAGAATGGCAGTTTCACACAGCCACTGGCACGTCTGACTGGCTCAGAGCTTCCTTCACCAATCAATGCCGGTCTCTATGGAAATTTCAGGGCTCAGTTGCGGTTTATTTCAGATTTTTCAATATCATATGAAGGATTTAATATTTCTTTCTCTGGTAAGGAAATACCTGTAATATCTGGCTCCTGAAAAAGTTGCTATTTTGGGGTTTATTTTCTGTATGTTATATAAAGGAAAAAAAATTGAAATTATTTTGATGGATATATATACTGAAAAATTGTACTATATAAATTGTTTCCTAAGCACAATAATTTCAAAACAAGTGAATCTCTGTGTCTCTATAGAGGCAAAGGACACACTTGTGCTACATGATAAATAAGATGGCAGTAAAGTGACTGTAAAACACATTATCAAGTGAGGGGAGGAAACAGAATTAGTCTAATTTCAGTTACTGAAATTCCAGATGAGCTCAAGTGTCAACTATCTAGTTTTTGTTGTGCCATTGTTTTAATTGGTTTTATTTACTGGAGTTATTTATGGCCCTTACAAGATTGATAAATCATGTTGTGCTATGCATCTTTAAAACATTGTAAATGTATTAAATTTTCTTACATTTTGACACAGTATAATTATCAAGTTAACATTCACACAGCAATTTTGTTTTAAAATCTGATGCCTGTATCGATATTCAGGTGGAAATATACAGAAATTACTCGACTGTAAGATTACATATATGACTGGTAGAGAACATGTTCTCATACAAGCTGAATTGCTCTTGTTTTCAGAGTATAATCTTGAACCTTGTGAAGATCCTGGGATCCCACAATTTGGTAACAGAATAGGATTTAATTTTGGAGTTGGAGATATTCTGACATTCTCCTGTTCATCTGGATATCGTTTAGAAGGAGCTTCGGAGGTTATTTGTCTTGGTGGTGGACGACGAGTATGGAGTGCACCTCTGCCAAGGTGTGTGGGTACGTGGTCAGCTGCTTTCATTTGCTTGTATGTGTAGTCATTGTCCATGGACTTGCAGATTTAGATCATGGAAAAGCATGGTAATGCACCTCTTTTTAATGTACTCTCATATTCTCCATATCTCCTTAGTCAATTTTTTTTTAACCTTTTTAAAATATATTTAGTATTATAACTATAAGTGGACTTCACAGTCCATACTTGAAAGCAATTCAAATTGAGGACACAATGCTTACTCTTCTTATTTGGATTAATAAGTTAGGAAAACTACGTATAAATTTAAATCAGCATTTACCAGTTCAGATGTCAGGTAATTGAATTTTTTTGCCAATGCAAGCTTCCAAGTGATACCTGTTGTAGTTAGAGCATTTAGACCAGATTTATTTCATAAAACTGGTTCCATTTATAAGAATACAGTCAACCTGGACATCCTATGCAAGAACCATATCCTCAGAATATCCTTAGAAGAGTTATTCTGGTTTTTATGTGATAGCTAAGATAACTAAGAAGAAACACTTTCTGATGATTGCTACCTAGCACTCTCCAGTCACTGTAGAGGGGGCCTATATATGTAGCTTTGACTAGAAATTTAGCTTTAAATCGCTAAAGAATATATTTGATTGATTGAGTTGAATTCTTCCAAAATTATTTGGTTTTCAGTCCTGTTGAGAATTGTTGAAACAGTAAGATCTCTAAAAAGTAGGATAGTAGGATAGTGCCTGCATTATTTTTATTTAAGAGTATATACTGCTGAAATTTATTAAGGAGTATGTACTATATGGAAAGGTTTATACATGAAAACATCTCTGTGTGCATTTAAAAGATTTTATTTTTTCATACTAGATTGTATGTTAGTAAAACATAAATGTCTTTCAGGTGTTGATTGCATAGTAACTCTGGATTGATTATGTGTTTCCTCTTATTTGTTTTTACTTACTGTATCACAATTTTTAGGTCCAAACCACTCCTATGCTTACCTCAGTATAGGTAAAATTGTGAATTTAGCTTATGCATTAGCAACATTTATATATGTACCTACAGAAGAGATGGTTTAGAAGCTGAGTCAGAGCAGTGGATGAATAAAGGTTATTTTTGTGTTGGGGTTGATGAATTTTTAACCGTAAGAATAATAATGTGTGCACAGTGAAGAAGACAGGTTAAATTTCAGTAATAAATTTCTGAAAGTGTTAATATACTGAAAATGAATTGGTAAATTACCAGCAAACAGAAACTTCCACAGCAGCATAAATGTAAAAAAAAAAAAAAAAAAATTGCTATATAGCTTTCATGACATAGAAAAATAATGTTTATGTTTGTTTGTTGGGGGAAAAGAGAAAAGTTGTAACACAAGGAATAAATTATTTTCCAGTCAACATGTTTTCTCCTTACTTGTGAAAATAAGTCTCAAATAGAATGGCTTAATTTGCAATATTCCTCCCATAAGTATCCAGCCTTTGTCAATCTTGTGCTTAATTTCTGTGTCATAATAATGAAATTCAAACAAGACAAGAGTAGAAATTCCTGTCGACCACTTATATTGGACTCAAAATTTATTTATTGCTACTGTTGCACGTTTGGCATTTTTTGTCAAAATGATTAATGAGACTTAATGCTTCTGATATAATGTGCACTTTTGCATACACACAACATCAATTGGGAAGTAATCACTGCTCATAGTATTTGTGTTCAGCTTATCAACAGAAGAATAAAATGCAAGGAAGGCAGCTAAGGTAGAAGCTTGGCAGAAGGCCAAGCATCCTTTTCTAGATACAACGAAGGCCAATGTGCTGGGTCTTGAAACAGAGTAGTAAATCATAATCAATTCTAAACCAAATAATATACCAGAAAATAAGGAGCTGTCTTTCATTTTCTTATTTACAAGATGGATAAACTGTTGTTATTCATTAATTAATGTTATTATTCAATCTATGAAGATAGTCTGTTTTTAAAAAAAAAAAATTACCTTAGACTTAAGAAATGAAATTTTACAATTAGGAATTATTAAATGGGAAAGTAATGTTCAAATAGCAAACAAATACATTTTTACTGAATTTTTAAAGCTGAATTTATCAAATGATGGTATTATCTCAATTCAGAAGGGATTGATTTTGTGCTGGAACAATTTTTATACTAAGATTTTTCTGAAAAAGCATAAAGATTTTCCATTTTTCTGTTCACCATATGATGCAGCATCTCTTGGGGTAGATGTCTGTAGTCACTCATAGGGCAAGCACTGTTCGATGGTAGCTGAAACTTTGCTGTGTTATCCACTTTGTGTTGGCTCGCAAATCTAACACACACTCTGTGTGAGTTGCTACAAATTAACTACAATACAGCCAACAGTACAAGCTGTTAATAGATAGGTGTATCTAATGATGACAGAAAAAAGGTCTGTAATCTTTAAATTGCTTGCTTTGAACTTTTCCATGGACAGTGAAAAAAAGTGTCTCTTTTTGACTCTTAGTAATACATTCTTTAAAATATACCTACAGTAAGTATGAATGCTTGTTCACTTTTGACTTTTTATAAAAGCAAACTCTAAGCTCTGGGTGGTCCTAAGGAATCAACATTTTCCTCAATATGTTAGGGGTTTGTCTCTAGCTTGCAATACAGTGCAGAGAAATCATCTTAAATTTGTGAATATGGAGTTGTTTTCATAAGGTTGTAGTTCCTCTGAAATGCCCTGATGCATTTGGAGTTTAGATGTCTTTGCCTAGTTCTCTTTATAATTTTCAATGCCGTAGATAGCGTACAAGAATTTTCCTGTAACTGTGTTACAGATAGGAACAAACAAGAGCAATTGTTATTGCTTTAAAGGGAAAAATAGTGGCATAGATAAAATTAAACTTTTCTTATAATCAGTAATGGAATGAAGATGATTGAAGGTCTCTTAGAACACTGTCATTCCTTAGTTTCATGATTTATTTTCATGCTGTATTCAAATGATAACCAAATGCAGTGTTCATATTCAGCACACATATTTATTTCTTGGAATTGCTTTTCTTTTCAGTGAAATGTAGGAAGTTGTCTCTGTTACGCCAGGATTTCTTATGTCTTTTTTTTTCTCTCACCTGCCCTTTTCCAGTTTGTTTTTTTCATTCCTTATAAGGCTGTCCAACAGGCAAATTGTATTGCATTTCATTATAACCGTCATGTCTGAATTTATAGACCCTAATTATTTCTATGTCTATGTAAAATAATCTGTGTCTTCATAGCTTCCCAACCATGTCAAGTCTCTTCCTTTGGCTTTCTTAGGGCCATACGGTTTCTTTCCAGACTGCTAAACCTTCACTGGAAGAAATTGACTTTAAAACTTTTTTCTTCTGTGCTACTTTCACTTTTTCTGTTCATTCTTCTCAGTAGGTCATAAGCAGCCTCTTATTCTGGACTTACAGACTTCTGAGGAACTATGCCCCTTGAAATTATAAAAAGCAGACAAAAAGACATAGAAGATCTACAGGCGAACTCATTAATTTCTGTCATGTAGCATACTTTTCAGATAATATTGTACATGAAATTTTTGCCAAGGTGTTCACTGATGGAGCTTCTTCGCCAAGCTTTAGTTAAGGTGCCTTTCAAAGAGCAAAAAGAACAGATGTTGCGGTGGCTATGCCCACTTCTGGGCGTGAATGGGTGGATTTTCCCACCAGAGACAGTACCTCCGAAGGTGGGTCTGAGACCCTGCCCTAAAGCTGCCAGTCTTGAGGAATCCCCTCCCCTGTTCTTCCCCTAGGTCATGTTTATGTATTTTGTATCAAGAAAGTTCTGCTCAGTTGTACTCTCTGTTGGTTCATTCAAGTAAGTCCCTCCCTGACTCCCTCTCCACTGGCTGTATGTCATTACCCATCAAATCTCTATTGGTTTGTCCCCCTGTTCCTCCCCTTTTGGTGGGTAGTTTAAGAACCCATTGGAACTATTACTTTCGTTCTTTGGTTGCTCCCCTCCTTGTTTCTGCGTTCCCCTGTCCCGCTGCGCGGGGAATTAAAATCTTGGAAAACTGCAACAAAGAATCCTTCTCTCCTCCTTTGCCTGCGCCTGCTGCTAAGCAACAACGGCTGCGGACCTGACGCGTTCAGGGCGGAAAGCCGAAGGAAACGCCCCGGCCGGGGCTCGCCGCCGAAAGGAGGCAACGAGCTGTCCCTGATTGTTCGGACACTCTTGCACGTCGCCCGCTGGCCCTCCGGGCGGTCAAGCGGTCCCAGCAGCGACAAACAGATGTTTCAGAAATGTCTGAAAGGCTATATTTTATTAGAGAAAAAATAAATTCAGCATTGACTGGATATGCATAAATATGGGGCCAAGGAAGGGGAGGTTCTGCCACAGATATATCTGTAGTAAATTCCCTTATTAGCAGGAGAGCCTTTAGCTACCCTCTGCGCATCCTCTTCTATATGCCATTAGTCTTGCTCCATCTGCATAGCTCTATCCATTTCTGTGCATACAAAACATTTAAGATAAAGATTGCTTTTTTTATGTTTTGCTTGAAAAAAAAAAAAGTCCTTTTGCTAGTTTTGAAATTTCTTTCAATATGTGGAATGCTTGGGCAGCGTGAATTCTGAGTTTAAGGATTGTGATGTCCACTTGTAAATGTCATTGATTCATATCAGAACAAATGAATCCTAAATGCTCTTCTGATCCTCAGAAGTAAATTTATTCCCTTAAAGATTTCTTCTATCATGTGTGAATATGTTATATGTCTGTTATTTTCTTCAGGGATAGAATTCCTGAAAACAGCAAAATACAATCTTTGAGGTCTCACCATACGTTAGTATAATAGCATCATGATGTGATAAGAAGTTTCTTAATATTTCTTATCTATTTTAATACTTTGCCTCAAGTTTTAACTGCTCCTGTTCCCCATGTTGAAATTTTTACTAAGTTCCAACAGGTCCAGCAGTTCTTGAGTTATTTTGTGGAGGGTTTTTTTTTGGTTGTCCGTGTTTTGGGATATTTTTGGTGGTGTTGTGGGGGTTTTTTATAAGAATATTAAGTTATTTTAAAGGAAAATCGTGCACATTAGTACTTTAAATTCTCCTAATATAGAATATGAGGTTTTTAATACAATTTGCCTTGTTAGCGTTAATGCAGAAGCTCATTTGTCATGCTATTTCTTCATCCTCCTTTGATTGATTGCAGTGCAGGAGCATATTATTTAAAGTATATGGGACTCCTACCCATTCTTGTCAGCTGGAGCGATCAGTTGTGAAAAATAATATTAATAATATAAGTAATTCATTCTAAGAAAGATTTCTTTTGTATTTGGCCATTGGCCATTTAGCCATTGGCCATTTGGCCATTGATGTAACAATATCATCTTTTCGTAAAATTATTTTTAGGTCATAATACAGGATCTCCCCAGATCTAGAAATACTGTCTTTCATTATAACATAGATGATGTAGTCATGAAGCAGCCAAAAAAAAGTATTTTCAAAGTATATTGAAAATAAGTTTAATACACAAATAGCCACATGAATCTTTTGTTGTTCAATAAATTAGGAAGTAGATACATGTACTGCAGATACATAATAAGAAATTTCTGTTAATTATTTTTGTCTATATGAAAGGAAGTCTTATATCTCGGAACAATATAAAATAAAAGGAAACTCCACTATTCTTACTGATTGAAGAAGACAATGTTCTCAATGTTCTTTTCACTTTTTTCATCAGCATGGGGTTCCCTGTATTTAACCTGTCAGAATGTAAAAACTGCCTGGAAAACTTGTGATAACCTTATGACTCATGCTATTCACAGAAAGAAAGCTTTTGTAACAACTTAATATTTTCAGAATTTTTGTTATCATCTGTTTTGCTGCCTTGTTTTGACAAGAGTCTATTTTCTGCTTTCTGCCAGCCTTCAGTTGAAGAGGTAGAACGTCTGAAGACAAACGGCTTTATAAGAAACCCTTTGTTGAGCACTGAATTTAGATGCAGTTTCTGAAGTAACTGTTGATTTACAATCTAATACAGAGTTGTTTAAAGATAAAATCCTTTTTAGAATGCTTCTGCTTGCTTGCCCAGTCAAGTTGTTGCAATACACGGTCTCCTAACCAAGAGATACCATCTTTTCAAAACACAGAACTGCTAGATGTAGCTCTTATCTTTTGGTTCTAAGGGATTGTATTGAAGAAAACAATTTCACTCTGTCTGAATTTTGATCTGTAGGGGCTCATTGTGGTTTTTTGATCGATAATTATTAATGGCAAGAATTGAATCAGGTAAATTGTGAGAAATATTTCAATATTATCCTTTTTTAAAATTATTTTTTGAAGCCATTCAATTCATTGAAGAATTGTGTTCAAATGGTTAAGTTACCCAAATAGATGCATTTCATTCCTTGGTTACAATCACAATGACATTTCACTTGCTTACATAATTTAAATACACTAATAAACAGCACTTAAAATTAATCTCTTTGACTATGGAAAGGTGCAATGAACACACATTCATAGCCAAAAGCATAACAGTCTTTTATTATAATTATCTTGTTGTAGAAGTTTTTACTTTTCATTATTTTTTTCTTTGAGGTTTTTGTTTATTTTCCTTTCGAATACTGAAATGAATCTATTATTTCTGTCAAAGTCTGGAAACAGTAATTCACTTCAGTAATTCACTGTTACATCCTTCTACTTTATATTAGGCTGAACTAAAGTCTTTGTGAAAATATATGTGGATGTGGAATATTTTTCTTTTTTTTTTTTTTTTTCATACAAGAAAAGTGTGTAGGGTAGGTACTAGGTTTCAGCTGAAACAAGTAGAATTGTTTTAAAACCTCAAAACTTTATAATTAAAGCAGCCTGATTTTTATCTCTGTTGAACAGGGAATATTACTAAAATGAAACATTAATACAGTAAGGAAATATTTGTAAGTTCTGATAACAGCTCTAAGTATGCTTTAAAGAATGGTTACAGACTCTCTGATGCACTATAATTTTCTCTTTTCTTCTGAAGTACTGTTTTGTCACCTCTTTTCTATGTTTCTCTATTTACATATATTCCCTTAATTTTATCCTGGTTTGCCTCTTAAGTCTCTTTTTATTTTTCACTCACTGTAATGCCTGTTAAAATTATTTTTCAAACACTTAAAAAAAGATTGCATGTGTTAAATATTTGGATTTATTTTAAACTTAAGAACTCCATTTACATTACTTTTTCCTCACACTTTTTTACTCAGCACTTCAATGCAAATAGAATTATTATGGTCTCTTTTTATCTTTGCTCTATTATTAACATCAGAGAATAGAAAGAAACTGTAAGTCCCATGAAGTTCCATGTGATTTTAAACAATATAGCTGTCTGTTCATATTTATAGATAGGAGTGGAGATTGTCAGATAGAATCATATATGCTGTAGTTTGGAACGCCTTACAATATTAATTGTGGACCTTCCCAGTTTGATTTAGCACTTGTTCCAAAATATACCCCTAACTCCCGTTTTTGTCTGAGTGGGTGTTTGATGCTTTGTGGTTAGTTGTTCTGTTGTGGTTTTTTAAGCCATAATTTGCACTGACAAGAGGCAAGGAGAGAAGCCAGGAGTGAACTGTTGATTTTGTCAGAATTCCGCTGGGAAGTGTACAAAAGAAGCAACTGTTGTAAGGCTGGGCTGTGTGCCTCCATGGAACTGTGATGATGCTATGGGAGAAATTCTATTATACTGTGGTTTTTGTGGCTGCTTTACTGAACTAGCTTTCTTGCCTGCTGACACAAGATACAAAGAATCACAGAATGATTTGGGTTGGAAAGAACCCTTGAAGATCATATAGTAAATCCATTTGCCATAGGCAGGAACATTTTTGACTCAATCATGTTGTTCACGCGTTGTTCAACCTGACTTTGAACACTTCCAGGAATGGGACATCCACAACTTGGAACACAATATTCTTTCTCTAAATTCAGAAAATCATATTGATAAATCTGATGACATGAAACATGATGACACGATGACATCCTTCTTTTTAGCAGAAAACTTACCATGATTCTAAAACGCTAGTTAAAAATGTCCTAACAGTTAGCTTACTGCTGTGTTCAGATTTTAAAAAATTGCTTTGAATTATAGTTCTGACATAACCCGGAACTGTTGGATCAGCTTAATACCATAATTACCTTGTGCCTTTTGGCTTTTGTATCTCTCTGGAATGGGAAAAGATATCTCACAATCCTGAAATTACGATCATCTTACTCCTTTCTGTTCTAATTCAAAGTGACCTATGCATCTTTGAAATAGCAAATACCCACTTATTTGAGAGTGCAATAAAAAGATAGATGAAATCATGCGGACTAGAAAGTTTTCCACTTCTGCCTAGATGGTGTGTATCCAGCTGTTCCAGGACAAAATAATGTCAGCTGAATTATTTGGGTACTTGTTCCATATCGCTGAATTAGATGTAGTCATCAAGCATTTGTTCTTTGATCTGTGCCTGATCTGGCTTTCTGTGCAATGTCTGCTTTAGCTGCATACAGAGAGGGTAGTTTATCAAGTTGGGGTTTGTTTCATTGCTGTCCGAATTTCATATACAAAATATATATTCCAATATCCTGCATGTTGCTCCAACAAGTCTGGGGTGGGAATTATAATAATGCTTTTATAATAATAGAAAATAAAAGCTTTCAGAATAGACACCATAGTTTGCTTAAACATCTTTTTAAACCATTGAGATTACCACATAGTTTTGCAGAACAACATTACTTATTCTGTGAAATTATAAATCAGTTAACTTCCCAGGTTTAAATAAATGAGATGCATTCTCATGAGACTGGGTAAAATAAATGGCAACAATATTGAAACAATCCTGAAAACAAACATAAACCCAGAAAATTTAGTGTTATAGTTCAATTTAAATTAATCTAAATCTGTTAAAAAGAGAGGAAACACTCTTGTACTTGCACTATAATGGCCACTTGTCAAGACTAAATAAAAAAGGAAGCAAAGAATTGTAGTAGTTTCTCAGTGTCTATTTAAAATACCTGGTAACTAAATGCTAAAAATTACCTAATTAAAATTATATATATAGTCCAATATATGATAGGAAGTGAAAGTCAGTTAATAATGCCTAATGAAGCATTGTCACAAGTGTTTATGTTTCCAGGTTTTTTTTGGTGATTAAATGAATTGCCAAAATCTTGAATTATAAGGTTTATTCATGTAATAATAATAATATTACTTAAAATATTTTTATTTTTATTTTTTATTATTTTTTATTATTTTTATTATTTATTTATTATTCTCAATCTTAAAACAATTTAATTCACTTTTTTACCCCCCCGGGGAGTTATGCTTCTCTTCTTTTTGTTATTGAAATTGTTTTCTTCTACATTTTTGTGGTAGATATAACATAACTACTTTTCTACTGTAATTTACACCATTGACTATGTTGTTTATCGTGGTTAAATAATACCATAGGAAAAAAAAAAAAAATTTCATTAATCTATATGAAAATTTATGTATCTACACATCTATATATTTATGCATGTGCGTGTATACACAAATAAATATGCATATAAATTTATAGAATTCTTTTACTTTCATTTAATCTGCACGTCTTTATGAATTTCAGTGTTGGAGAAATTAAAACAAAGACAACAAAATTCGAGGAAGATACTTTAAAGCAATATGATTATTAAATGTGTCATTAATATGATTTTAACTCGCCATGTTTATTGACATACTTTTATTAAAGTATTGCAATTTAGAAATATTCTTGTAGCCTCCAATCACTGTCATGATCATATACTTAAAACTAGATTTTAGATATTAATAAACATTAATAATGTTGGACTAGGTTACATTAACATTACCATTATCATCATTACTGATAATATTTATGTGTTCTATTAAAATATGCCTTAACATTTTTGTTTGATTGCAGCTGAATGTGGAGCCTCCACGACAAATAATGAAGGAATCTTATTGTCCCCCAATTATCCTCTTAACTATGAAAACAACCATGAATGTATTTATAGCATTCAGGTACAAGCAGGGAAAGGAATCAATATTTCTGCCAGAACATTTCATTTAGCCCAAGGAGATGTTCTTAAGGTATGTAAACATGTAACTTATTTGTTATTTCTGAATTTTTAGTACCTCCCATCATTGAGGTTGATCTGTCTGCAATAGTACAGCGCCCAGTAAGTGGATATAAAGCATCTCTTAGAAAATGTGTTTCCAAACTGGTTCCATTTTAAAAAGTTGAAAATTGGGCTTCTTCAGGTGCCCCCATAATCTGTTTCTTAACGTATGTTTTTTCTGATCAAAGATAATTTAAAAATAGGTTGAAATAATAAATGTTGCATTAATGGTTATTTTTATTCTATTTATAGTGTTAAATATTTGTCCATTACATCTTTTGATTTCTTTACTTCCGAAGTAACTTCATAACTTGAGCTGTGGTCTAAACATAATAAAACATAACGCCCATAACTTTAATTTAGCACAGTTTACATACTACCTCTTGTACATAAGGTTTACACTTCAAATGACTTTAATCTGGTGTGGTATTTAACATCTGCAAAATGGTAATCACAGGAATTGCATGTGAATAGAATTTTTGCATTGAAAAAAGAAAGAACAAAAGGGAAAGAAGGATACTAGAACCTTCCAGAGTTTTATAGAGTGATTTCACCCTATCTTTGATTTGTTAATAGATTTTATTACTGTACTCCAAAAAGTATAATTCCAACTGCATGTATTACTTAGCCAACTACACATTTAAAGCTGATGTTGATCAAGGTGTCTTTTCGCACAGACCATCTGCAATAGCACACCAGTGCAATAAGATATCTGTGATTAAATGATTGTCCAATTGTTCAGAATATGTAATTTTTAATTAAATTTGCCTCTGTGAAATCAAAGGAACAAGAGGTACCATGCCAATCATGTTTGATTTAAAAATGATTTTCTGCCATATCCTTCTATGTACTTATTAAATGAGAAGGATTAAGAAAATATGTATTCCTAGGAAACAACTGTGATTCATACTGGGGTTTATCTCATCTAGCTGTAACCATTTGTGCATTAGGGTAGGATTTCTGTTGTTAGTTCTCAGATACAAGCATTTCCAAAAGGGGCTAATTATACCTGAAGTATAAGCAGACCCAAGCAACTAATGTAAAATGAAATCAGGCATCAAAAAGAAAAGAAAATCAAATAGTTTTAAATTAAAAAATTATATATATATTATGCTCTTCTTAAAGCAAAGTACAAGCAAAGAAAAAGAAACCAAAGGCTACTAAATACCCAGAATGCACAGGTGTGTTTATTTTATATTAAACTTGTTGCTTATTTGAGAACCAAGTAGATTCCTTTTAATTGTTACATTAATTAACTTATTTATTAACATGTAAGTAGTATGGAAAAAAAACCTCAAACCAACCAATGAACCAACTAAAACAGTTGTTCAAGTACATGTTAGCCAATAAAAGCATTTGGATGGATTTTTCTCAAATTTTTTTAGGTTGAAACTATTCAACTCTGTTATCTTAATGTAAAAGTTACCACCGTAGGACGGGAGCTACAGTTATGTACAGTTAGATAAATATAAATTAATATAAATATAAAGAAATTCAACTTTTTTCTTCTTTTTCTTTCTTAATCATTTAACATACGTATTTGAAAAGATCTATGCACTTAAAACTTTCCAGGTGCCATTTGAACCGTATGCACTTGTGATATTTAACTAGACAATCTTAACTCAGAGACTTAGAGAAGAAAATTCTGCTTTAAGAATGATACTCAATTAATGTGAAATTAAGAGTAATGCAAAATTAATTATAAGTAGAGGACGGCCACCACTCAGCTGTAAATGTCAGTGGCAGAAATATTTGCTGTATATTGCAGATGTGTTTTTTAAATGAAAGTAGTGTTGTGTAACTAGTTTGTTTTTTGAGTCAGCAGCCTTGTATTATAATAAGGAGCTGAAGTTCCTCCTGATCTATTAAAAAAAACCCCCAAAACAGTCTATAAGAGGTATTCTAGATTGTGATTGTCACTTTTTTTCAGTGTATCTGACATCATAGCAAGACAGAGGCACTCAACATTTACAGCTGTGGGAAGAAATACCTGTGGAACTCATCGTGTCTTTTTCTGCCTCCTTTCTTAGATGAAATTCTCACAAACTGTCTTAATTCTATTACACTCTTTTTTCATGTGCTCATTTGATAAAGAAAAATTCTTCAGGAAACACATTAGCAGTCACACATTTCAAGACGTTTCTCTGAGAATCAGTTCTGAAGTTGTCTGTCAATCCCTTTCTGTGATCCTATTCTACTCTGAAAAAAGGAATATACTGCCTAATTTGCCTGTTTTGCTGATTGTGGAGAAAAAGCTTTTGGCTACCGTAACAGGCTATTAGGGTTATAATTTAGTTTTAAATGAATCATTAATAGTCAGCAAATACTTTTAACCTAATATGTATCACTATTTTGTAACTGGAAGGAACTTGAGTAAAAAAAAAAAAAAAAGAAAAAAAGTCATCCTGTCTTACAGAAGACAGGAAAGTGACATATAGTGAATACAGAGTTCCCTGTCAGGAGGAGGGAGGGTAGAGGAGTTACCATTTTAAAATCGAGGTACTTAAAACACCAGCTCCTAGAGAGGTCTTCTTTCCCCCAAACACAAATGAAGTAACTCCATAATATTTCATGGTTCAAGCTCAGGTTTTTAGGAACAAACTTTGCTTGGATAATCCATCTCTTTTCATCAGAAGCAAGAGATTAAAATGCTGGCGAAGAAGTTAGTAATGTACTTTGTGCTACTTTTTCTTGCAGCTAGGAATTTTAGATTGCTAGAGGTATGCAGGTAAAATTTCATTGTAAGTCTGAAAAGACTGAGTAGTCTAATAAAATTTTGACAAGTTCTTTAATGAAGTCATGGGTTCTGCTGCTTGCCACGTGAGTTAACTGACCATGGATGGCATTTATATTTGACAAGCACTGTGATTGAAACAATGAAACAGCTGTACTGGGAACGCAGCACTGGAGAGAAACAGCATATTTAACACAAGTAAATCACCACCCTTACTATAACTCCAGGGGACGAGAAGGAGGAGCTCCCTTTTATCAGTTCTGAACTGCTATAGAACAGAGGTTTCAGAGCATATAATTTGTTTTTCATTTGCTTCATTTAGCATGCAGTTCTCTTGTTCTCTTTTCAATGTAACTGCTCTGGCTACTTATGTTAATGGTGTAGTTCTTTTTGGGTTTTATTATAAACTGTAAGAAATACGTAAGGATCTCTAATTTTTTTTTTTTTTTTTTTTTTTTTTTTTTTTTTTTTTTTTGTGAAGGGATGTAACCTGCTCTTGATAGTGCCACATCTTGTTTTAATATTTATGGAAGTTATATGAAGACATTTGGGGAATTTAGGATCTGTACTGGATCACGACATGCCAATCCATTTAATATTAATCCCAGAAACCCTGTAATACTTGCTTCTTTCTTTGCAATTGTACTCATAACTGAGTTTGTGCACTGTATTTTCAGAATTCAATATTTTTAGAGTAAACTACCTATGTGGGAGACAAAGATAAATAATGTATTATTTTTTCCAAAGTATGAAAATATTTCTACCTGTTTTTTTCCCCGCTTTTATCTCCATCCACCAATTTTGCTCGTAAACTCTCTAGTCTCTGCTAGCTGTAGGAAATCCTTGACATATACACAGAAAGAACAGAGTTGCCATTGTTCTGCTTGCCTGAATAGTCCATTGATAGTAGTGAACGTTATTTATGTTGAAATTTGTTGAATGTAGAAAATATTATTTTATAATAAAGATATTTTAATATACTTTTTAATTTACGGGGAAAAAGGCACTTCTATTAATACTGGAACTATGACAAGGCTAATAAGATTGTTTTCTTTATTTTCAGTAGATGTCAGCATAAATAAAAATGTACCTATGCATGGTACTAATTAATGGGTAGTTTTCTGGTAACATTTCAGTAAAAAAACAAACCACCTCCAAAAATTTTGCAGATGGATTTCACTGAGTAAAGCTAAAACAAAAGAGAGAGGAACACCCAAGTATGAAAAGGACTGAGATGGAAAAAGAGCATCAGCTGTTTCTGGAGATCTTTTTTTCTCTTTTCTAGTAGACTTTGTGCTTGGCTTTACGTAGTGTGAGAGCTGAAGTGGTAGGTGATATTGCACCTATGTGGAAAAAATTGATTTAAGGATTATTTTTAATAATGTTATGAAGCAATCTTTCCTTTTGCTTTTACTAAAGCACTCACTGCAGCAACAGGCAGGTAACAGCGTGTCAGCAAACAGAACTGGCACTCGGGGTTCTCTTCGCCTGTGCTTGGCTCAGCACCGTTTGTGCTCCTGCCAAATATAGAGGATTCAGTTTTACTGCATTTGTTCATTGTCTCCTCTGTGGGCCAGATTTTAAATGTGTGCACATGATTCAGTTTTTGAGGGTTTTGGGCAAAGACTTTGAAGGGATGGGATGTTTAGATATTTTTGCCAATTTTTTTCTTAAGAATCTTCATGTTTATAATAAAAATACTTTTAGCAATATCATCCTGAATATGACTGAGAAAAAGGTAATAAATGCAGGGGACAACCCCTCCCCACCCCCCCCAAAAAAAAACATATGGACCCTTTTCTGTCTTTATATTAGTGCTTCTATTCGCATGTGATATACATTTGACAGGGTGTTGACAGCCTCAGTTCTGAGCTGCTGATTTTATGTTATTTCTTCTCTTTATAAAGGAACAGATCTTCATATCCATATGCCTTTTATGTTTCAATGGAAAATCTCAAAATAGCTTGAATAAATGCACAAATTTTATACATTCACTTATGATACTTCCTTGCTAAAATTTTATATTGTTAAATAAATTAGCAGAAAAAAGGACATTAATTTCGATTTAAAATTTGTTGATAATGGAGCCACTTAAGAGATTAGGAAGTTTCATTTGCCCTCTAGCTGTAAATGCAAACAACACTTCCTTCAAAAATTGAATATAACATCTATTAGTTCAAATATTTAGGTAGAGTGTTCACTATTAGCATCCTTCCCTATAACATTTGAACATATTATTGTAGTATGAAGAACATTAACACAATTTTCTGTGCCTTTGTTTTTCTTTATGTGTTAATAATTTAAAAGATTGGGCCATTAAATACCTGATAAAGATGGCCTTCTGCTTTTTGAATAGTTTGTTACTCGCATATCCAGGCATTTTCAAGTCATGGAGCAATTGTCTTTGAATTAATGTTACAGGATGACTTTAAGAAAAATATATCCAACCAAATAATATTTTTATAATGATTATTCTTGAACTTACCTTTAGCACCCAAGTGACTTAAATCTAGATGTGGTGGCAAGGCCAATAAGAAATATATTTGTATTTTAAAAATAAGCTAATCATGCTGCCTTAATTCACATATAATATTGTCTTCCAAAAAAATTATGAAGCTGAATTACTGACTCATTCAAAATATTTAGCTCCCACCTAATTTAACAAGGTTAGAAAGAAAACGTTGGTTCTGCAAGGTTGATATAGGTCTGCTACTACTTTGTTGGCAAGCTAAATTGTATAGTTTAAATGATTCTATAAATTTCCATTTTCCTATTAACTCAAAAGAGGCAGAGAAATGAAAATGTGACCTAAATTGAGTTACACTACAAAACATGCATTCATTTATTGTCCTAAGGGAGACCCCAGTGTCTTAAGAAGAGGAGTACTTTGAATGTCTGAAAGACAGCAAACCAAAAGAAAAAAGAATTCTATTTAGTGTTCAAATGAATCATAATCCTGCCTCAGTCAAATGTAGTTCCCCTACTCAAATGAATCAGTTTCAGAAGTGTTAGATACTTTAAATTCTGCTCCTTCGTAGAAATTATATAGGCTTAAAAATATTATACAGTGGGACGGCGAGTTAGCTCATGAAATAGAATGAGTATTAACTAATGAGACATGTCAGTAGACTAATGTGAAAGATTTAATATGGTAGGGCATCTAACAAAATTGGCAATAAAGTGTGTGTGTGGAAATTCTAACATGAGGAAAACTGGTATCATGACATGGCTTTTTCAAAGTTTTCATGGGACGTTGGGAATAGTTGGTATAACTTCTTACCAGCTTCCTTTGATTAAGTATTAGCGATACACAGATAGCAGGAAATGGTTTACTCTTATATAGTTTTTAAAAATAAAATAAGTCCTGAATCCTTGGTTATTATTAATTATAAGTGGATTCAAGCTGGGTTTTGTTTAAGTCTGGTATGATGTAAATATCTCTGCTGGATAGCAGTAATTCTCCTGAAATGGGTATTTTCCTTACAGTTGCTAAAACAAAACTAAGTACATTTCAGAATTAATTTTCTGGGTTGGATGGTTTTTTCGTTTGGTTTTGGTTTTGGTTGGTTTTGGTTGGTTTTGGTTGGTTTTGTTTTTTTCTTTTTTGTTTTGGTGTTATTTTTGGGATTTTTTTTTCTTTTTCTGGCTTGATTACTGATCTCAGTATAGTTTTAAAGGAATTTTAAAAAAAGCTAAGACATCTATTTTAATACTGCTATATATGTATTTTGAAATTATTTTTGGTTGATATACATTAATTGCACTTTTTCTTCTCTGATTTATTATTTTTAGTCTATATGAGAACATTGGCTTTTAAATTTACATTTGCTTGGAATTTATTTGCTTGTGTCAGTAAAAACCAAGGAATTATGTCAAGTCATCTTGTTATGCATCTTAAACACCTGTACAATTATTTACTCATTACAGACAGCTAGAAGTCATTTATTTGTTTTATTTCAGCATATCATTAAATTTAAAGTCTCTGTTATTACTAGAGACATGAGGATTTCTGCAAAATAGGAATTAGGTGTGTAATTCATTCTTACACATGGGGAACAGGCATCATAATACTTCACATTTACTTTGTTGCCTTACTACTATTGCTGGTGTATTTGTTTTGATTTCATTCTGATGAAGATTCGTGTCTAAAAATGTAAACTTTAATTACATTTGTAATTAATAGAATTAAAATAGAATTTAGAACTGCAGACAATTCCGTATATTTTAATAAGACTTTATAATTTCCCTTTGTTGCAATTTGAAAATTATTCACATGTCAATTTACTGATTTGCAAGTGAAGTTTTTCATCAACCACAAAGTTTTAGTCATTGTAGAAGTCACTAAATAAATCCTACAGGAAATAATGTTTGGGTGAGCAATTATTGTTAAATTATAGGGGTTTTTTTTGAAATTACAGGAATATAACAACTTTGGTTTAAAGCAACCAGATTTGTAGGGAATGTTCCTGAGAATTATTAGAAGATTGCTCTACATATTTAGTATTCTGATAAATGGAAAAGAACAGCACTTGAAGAAAAATAAATAATAAAAATGCTGTACTACAATTTACATATAGATTACAATACTCTTTCAACTTACAGAAGCAGTTGTTGAATTTATTTCCTAGTCTCCTTTTACTTCACAGTTATATTTTAACCTGTCTTTACAGGATAAAAAGCCACCACAGGTTTATTTAAAAAGCCACCACAGGTTTATTTAAGAAGCCAAATTTGGGGATATGTGAGATTTTCTGTTATGCCACCTCAGACTTGAGGCAGATGCACGTTATAGGTGTTTGCTGATAGATTGTGATCAGCATTACAATACTGACAGTGAAAGAGAAAACAGAGTTCTAAAAAAACCTGAGCTGATATGGCACCTCTGCCTCCTTCTATTTTTATGTAAAAAAGGAATTGACATATTTTAAACTGCATTTGAAAAATCACTAAACCGAAGTCAACTTAAGTCAAGAGAGGCAAATCCTATATCTAAATAGTACTTCAAGTTGACTGACAATAGATTTCCCTTGACAGAGCTGTTCTTCCTCCTAATGCAGATGTACAGAACTGTTTTGTAAGTGAAATATATCTTCTTTTCTTTCTTCGTAACTGTAAAATTCACATTTTTACAGATCTATGATGGCAAAGACAACACTGCTCACCTGCTGGGAGCATATACTGGGGCATCATTAAGAGGCCTGACACTAAGTAGCACTTCAAATCATTTATGGTTGGAATTTAACTCAGACATGGAGGGCACTGATGAAGGTTTTCAGCTTGTGTATACCAGTAAGTATTTGAGAAAACAGTAAGAATAGATTTATGCTTTTAAAGGAATGAAAATTCTTCACTCATAAGATACAAATGCAGTTAAATGACAATTATGGAAGAAATTAACAGCAAATCACTCATCAAAGTAATATTCTTTCATTGCTGTACCTCAAAAAACCCAAAACACATAGCATACTGAAACCTGGCTTTGACAGTAATTTTTTTAATCTGGTACGTAAATCACTGTTGTTTTTCTAGAGGGTTATTTTTCAGTTTTGGGAGGCACAAGAAAAACAGGGTAAGTTTCAGTTAATCATTTTAGCACATAAAAATATTGCAGTATGTGAGTAGTTTAAAAAAATGCAACCAAAAAGCATTGCTTCATGGAGATAATTCATAAGTAAAGGAAATTCTCCTTCTTAAGACATCTCTGATAGTTACTTTGCTTTTGTTTATGAGCTTGGATTATTGTTTAGAATAATCCAGTTTGGAACTAAAATGATAAAGGAGAGTTCCTAACAAAAAACTATGTATGAACTTAAAGATGAGGAAAGGGAAGAGTGTTTCTGATTTCTGGCTTTGGAGGTATATGGAAGAAGCTGTATACATCTACTTTACCAAGTGTCAGGTTCTGAAAATTGTAGCACATGACTATTGACATGTAGTGTATATTACTTTTTTAGTGTATAATTTTTTCATCATCACTGAATTATAATGTAGAACTAATTTTTATCAAGCAGGACAGTGTTATAAGGTAATTCTGCAATGCAGATATCAACATCTCTTTTTTTGTCCTTGTGCTAAGATGGAGAGGGACTCTTTACAGGGACATGTGGTAATAGGGTGAGGGGTACTGGCCTTAAACTGACAGAGGGTACGTTTAGATTGGGTACAAGGAAGAGCTCAGTCAGAGCTCCATCTGGGTGGATCCATAAGCCTTAAACTGACAGAGGGTACGTTTAGATTGGGTACAAGGAAGAGCTCAGTCAGAGCTCCATCTGGGTGGATCCATAAGCCAGGAGCGATGGTGCAGACCTCCCAGTCAGAGCTGCAGCCTTTGCTCAGAGGAGTGCCCGCCATTCTGCATTTAGGGTCAGGTTGGATGAGCACCCTTGGGCTTTGCAGATGGTCAAAAACCAGTGCCCTTTTGCTGAGTTATGAGGAGTTCAAGTCTCTCTACTGGGCCAGTGGAAGCTTCACCCTTCAAAGAGGTGTTCTCCCTGTGTTCCGTCCTGCACAAACTGCCCTACCATGCCCTGGCTGAGGCACGACGCCCTCTGCCTGCTCTGGTCACACACAGGGCAGAAAAAATTCTGCTAGTTCCCATGGTTAGGCAATGGAGTTACATGTTCACCCTCAAAAGGGAGGTGATCAGCTAAAAAGTTGACTTTGGTTCTGTGTCTGTAAGGAGGCTGTCCAGAAATGAGGACATCTCAGGGATCAAGGCAGATTTGAACTTCTTTTCACAGCGCGGTCAGAAGTTTTCTTAGAAGACAGGAAATTCTAATTGGTCAATAAGCGTCCAGACCAGCATTATCAAAAATGGTTCTTCATCTGGAACTTACTTTAATGTCTTTCAGAGCTTCTGCAGCTCACGCTGTGCAAAGAAACAATAGTTTAGGAATGAGAAAAGTTCAGCTCGGAGGTTGTGGAGGCTCTTCAAAAGATGAGACATATTCAGTCACACATGAAATGAGCTGAAGGAAGAACCAGAAAGATCCAGCATTTGACATACTTTTTTTTTTTTTTCTCCTTATGTGAGCAGCCTTATCCAACATTTACAAAGCATTTACTAGCATTTTGCCTGTAAAATAAAATAAAGAACTTTTTTTTCAATCAAGAATAGTAATGCAGCATCTGAGGAGAGATTGTGAAAGGCTACCAACTGTTGACCAGATGGACAGATACTGTGTGAATGATTTGTTGAACAAAGCAGACATGAAAACCCCTTCATTTCCTCCCATATTACATTTAGGGAAAGCAATCTGATACAAAGTCTCCTTTTTTTGGCTACACACATTCTAAGCTGCATGATATTGGTAAAATTATTTGTTTTTGAACAAAGTGAGGTTTTGAGTTGCTTCTCAGTGAATAACAGAAAACTTGATTTGGAGTAGAAAATTTTTCTCCCAGTTTGTTTTCCCATATTAGTATAACTCCCTGTTTCCATATAATGCATTGTTATTTTGTTTTTTTCTTGCTTCACGTCTCTTATGTCTAAAAATACCCAAGCTGTTTGGCTTGTATTCTCAGTATCATCATTATCATTGATTCCTGCATGTAGTTCTTAAATTTATGAACTCCTGAACAAAAAATTAGGGTAGGGATTGATGAAAATAGCAGTTTTTCATTGGTGCCACAGGGGCTATTTTGCTGCTGTTGTTACTATGCAAAATAATGAGAAATCTGCTGTTAAGTTTTGTTTATGAGCCTTTAAATGTCTATTCACAAGTAAGTGGACAGTCCCTTTAGCTGCCAGTTTATAATTTATCATAACATTTTAGAACTTATTGGTAATTATAATGATTTTTTTTCTGTCTTTAACTGAACTCTTAGGAAAATTGAATTTATGGCACAGCTTGGTCATGCGCTAAGAAAGATGTATAGGCAGTGATCTTACTTAGACTACTCAAAAATAGAGAAGAAATCCTAAAGTTGTTGTTATATGTAATTTGAGAATGGTTGTTTTCCACTGAAAAACAGAAAATCTGAATTTCATTAATGTATTTATCTGTTTGATTTTGTAAATACAACATTTTATTCCTCACACAGGTTTTGAGCTGTCACATTGTGAGGACCCTGGTGTGCCACAGTTTGGATATAAAATCAGTGACCAAGGTCATTTTGCTGGAAGTACTATAATTTATGGATGCAATCCAGGTTACACACTCCATGGAAGTAGCCTTCTAAAGTGTATGACTGGGGAGAGAAGGGCATGGGACTATCCTCTACCATCATGCATTGGTATTACACTCTTCTATTTTTTTTTTTTTTTCTTTACTTATTTTTTTGAATGCAAGAATGAAAAAAAAAGTAAGGATTGTTAAATCTGTTTAAAATCTGATGTGTATGATCTGGTATGATCTGATACGTGTATAGACCTATTTACACAGGGATTTGTAGTTTTCTCTGCATAGTTCTCATCTAAGTCTGTCTAAATGCTGTTGCCTTTTTAGGTTAGAAAAGATAGTAATTCTTAAACATTTGGACATACTGAAAGTCCTAATACATGAAAATCTAGTTAATGTCAGCAAATAATCAACATAAAAAGACAGTTGAATCAGAAAGGCATTGTAAAACTAGTATTTTTTACTTATATATAAATATCAATAAGCTAGAAAAAAATCATATCTTTTTATGAAATAGCTTAAATAAAACAAAAAATGTAAGATATGAAGAGATATTAAGTTATTTTGTACTTTTGTCACTTCTGTTTCTTTACAATATTACTATAACTTCATAAGTTTTGCCGATACCTACAGGCTCAGTTATTCCCAAAGGAGAGTGAAAAGAAGACAAGATTTAAATATTATAGTAACTTTCTTTTTCATCTTCATTCAAAGGAAATTAGGATTGAGTAAGTAGGTGAAGCAAGGGGTGAAACGCAGTCCTCATATGCTGTTTTACAATATTATGGCATATGGTCAGTTTAACAGTGCTACCTATTCAACAAAAGATTGATTGCTCAGATGATTAGCTGGAAGATCATTCCATAATGTTGTTTTTTATTAGCTGAATGTGGAGGACGGTTTAAAGGAGAGTCATCAGGAAGAATCTTGTCTCCTGGCTATCCTTTTCCCTATGACAACAATCTGCGTTGCATGTGGGTGATTGAAGTAGACCCAGGAAATATTGTCAGGTACTGAAAATTAATCTTAACAGTTTTAACAAATGTTTTTGACTATAACATCTCTAGACTGGAGAAAAAAATAGGAATTTTGGGTTTAAAACTTAAGATGCAGGTCACTAGTTTTGGCATTTTAGGTTTGGGTTGAAACTCGATTTTTCAATGAGCATTATCTAAAGAAGACTGAGCTTTAAAATTGGTTATAATTTTGTGAAATGCTGGAGGCAGCAGTGTGAAAGAGTAGTGAAAGACTACATTAAAAAAATGCAAAACAACACAACCTGCATTTTCGCAATTCTTTTTAGTTAATTTGTTTTGATGGGAATGTGATATATAATATTGTCTTAGAAAAACTGAAACACTTTTCTGAAAAGATTGTGTAGATGCTTATAGATTATTTGAATGGCTAAAGTAATACATTACTTCATGGTGGACAAATTCAAATATTCTAAGGTTTTTTTCTTTCAAATTCACTTTAGTATTGGGCTTTCATGCATTCAAAGATAAATGTGAGAAACATAGAAAATTACCCTTTGAAGTTAAATTTTATTTTCTTTCTTTAGTTTTGCTGTTAAAGTTACCTTGTTGAGTAATATTAAAGCTGACAATAAAATTGTGGTGTTCTTTCAGCCTCCAATTTCTTGCTTTTGATACTGAGGCATCCCATGACATTCTTCGAGTTTGGGATGGTCCACCTGAGAATGAGATGTTGCTCAAAGAAATTAGTGGCTCCCTTGTTCCTGAAGGCATTCACAGTACACTCAACATAGTAACTATCCAGTTTGACACAGATTTTTATATCAGTAAATCTGGATTCGCCATACAATTTTCAAGTAAGTTGATTAATTCAATTTTTAATTTATTTTATAAGATAGTTCACTCACAGATAATAGTCATGCTGGAAACACTTGAAATCAGTGACAGCACTGATGTTTTTAGGGAAAGAATTGGCACAGACTTAAAGATTTGTTGTAAAGCTATATTTTTATCTTAAAGAAACATATAAACAAACAAAACCAATAAAATATCATGTTCTTTGCTAGTTTTGGCTTTGTTTCAATGGGAGCTGGGGCAGTGCCAGAATGCTTATAACTATGATTAGTTTTTTTCACAAAGGAGGTGATGTCGGCATGTTAAAATCTCCATCCTTTTCTAATCCGTAAGAGTTTCTGCTTTCAGAGACATCTGTGGGGAGTTTTCATTTCTGTTGTTGTTGCATAGGATGAAACAGAAAAGAGCTCTACAGGAACAGCAGTGTCCTTCTCCCTTTTGCCTTCTAGTGCTGTATCATCTTATTACAGGCAGCAGGATGACAAATCTAAACAGTTGCCTAACTGTTATTAAATCCCTTTAGACATTTTATTGCTGAAACAGAAGAAATCATTGAACCAGGTCCATTTTGACCTTCTTTTTCCTTTGGTCAGAGAAATTTGTATATGTTTTTTTCAAGATTAGCAAGATCTGGTCTGATATCACTTTGTGTAGCAGTAGCAGCATTTCTAACATGGGTTGACAACAGAGACTCTTAATGTTAACACTATTTACCTCATTGTGCTTCCTGTGCTTGGTAGTTGTATTAGCCCTTGTTTTCCACCCCTCATTCTTTGTATATGCATGACAAATACATGTGTGTGCATACAGTAATTTGGAGGAAGAATGAATTATGTAAATGAGAGTACAAAGTGAAAGATATTTTATTTGTAGTGAAAGAGTACTTCTGCTCCATCAGCTTATTGTTGAAGCCATGGATAGAGGTTGTAATCCCTTGGCTCCAAGGTATTTTTGCCATTTTATGACCTTACTCCCTTCCAGAGCCTGTTTGAGAGATTCTCACATATGTGTTTCCATTCTCAGACATGCTCCTATATTTATGTTGAAGCCAGACAGGGAGACCATTACGCACTGAACTTATTTAGGCAGTCATTTAAACTGAGTGGACAAATAGATTGATGCAGAATAAGAATGGAGTTACAAGGAAAAATGGACGGTACATGGGAGTAAAGTTATAAAACAGCTACTGACGCACTTGCAGTGATTTACATGAAAAGAGGTTTTAGAAATTTATCTGAGAGGCTTTTAATTTGTTTCTCCATGCTGTTGCAGTCTGTTGAGTTCTAATGAGAGTTTAAAGGATCCATGAAGATTTACTCCCTCAGCATTTCTCTTACTCTTCAGTCCAGATTCTCAAAATCAGAGTGATCCTTCTCAAGTAGTTGATGTGGCACAGTTTGGGTGTATATTCTCAGTAGAATGACAGAGATTTTTTTTTTTTTTCCCCCCTAAGTTAAGATTTTAAAAGTAATGTGCAAATAGCTACACAACCTGAAAAATACTGTTGCTCTATGGACGTATTTCACTAGCCAATTAAAAAAAAAAATATTTGAGGAGATGGAGGAAAGAGAAGAACAATTCTTTGCAACTTTGTTTCAAGTATTCATATACTTTCTTTGAGTACATAATGTCGTCTGAGTGAAACAGATGGTGTCTTCATACTCTAGCTACGCTGTAATTAACTAACAGAAAGCTCACACAAGGGAGGTATCTGCTTTTACTTTCCTCTTGCCATTTCGTGAAATTGGGTAAGAGTATTTAACTGTATTATCAGCCCTTTTACCTCAAGAAGAATGTTATTCAATGACAACAGATACTTTATGTTTAAAACCTTTTAAGACTTTGAATGCTTTCTTTTCTTCGCTGTTATATTCCTATCCTTTAAACAAACAAAAAAAAAAAGTTTCCAGAAATGGATTAACCTTTCTATTAGTTCTTTACAGTTTTTTATTTCATTTTATCAACAGTTCTTACACAATTTTGTATCTGTCATTTAATGAGTGAAAATTTTCACCATTGATAACCTGGTATAATTTGTATTTGACTCCTCTATAAGCCATCCAATATGATCAGAAAAACAGTTTTTATCTGGAAATACAAAAGACAAGTGAGATAGCATCCTTCACCAAATTAAAAGGGGAATTGTGGAAGAGAAAACCTAAAGAAGCTGAAATGTTATATAAAAAGTAAAAAGAAAATTATTATTTAATTAGAATTATGTATTACAGCAGGTAATATTAGAATTGTTTCTATGTAGGGCTGCCCAAAATAATCCTTTAAAAGGCATAGAAGTTGTTATTAAATTTGTAAAATTTAGAGGATCTGAAGGAAAAAGGTTTCATGAGGAGATTTTTCTTCCCCATTGTGTCAATTAGTATATTTTGTTTCATTTTGTTAGCTTGCCTTTTTTGTGGAGAAAAAAAAAAAAAAACAAAAACCCAATAGGTTATTTGTATCTGAAGTAGTAGAACTTTTGATGGTTTAAACATTCATAATCTTTTTCTGTAAGTAAATAATCACAGAGCCATAGAATGGTCTAGGTTGGAAAGGACCTTAAAGACCATTCAGTTCCAGCCCTCCAAGCCTCTTGCCATGGGCAGGGACACCTTTCCCTAGACCAGGTTGCTCACAGCTCCATCCAGCCTGGCCTTGAGCACTGCCAGTTATGCATCCCTCATGACTTCTCTGGGCAGCCTGTTGCAGTGCCTCACCACCCTCAGAGTAAAGCATTTCTTCCTAATATATAATGTAAACCTACTCTGTTTCAGTTTGACCCTTGTCCTGCCACTACATGCCCTTGTCAAAAGTCTCTCTCTGTCTTTCATGTAGGCTTCCTTCACGTACTGGAAGTCCACAACTAGGACTACCGGTAGCTTCCTCTTTTTTTCAGACAGAGCAATCCCAAATCTCTCAGCCTTTCCTCCCAGGGGAGGTGTCCTATCCCTCTAATCATCTTGGTGGCTTGCTCTGGACTCACTCCAACAGGCTGATGTCCTTTCTGTGCTGGGGACCACAGAGTTGAATGCAATACTCCAGCTGGGTCTCACAAGACCAGAGTAGAGGGGCAAGAAATTATTCATTTGATGCTGAACTAAGGAATACTGGAGACTTTTTTATGGTTGACAAGGATATTTTTTTTTAATTTAACAGAATTTTACATTACTCTGAGAGGAAGAAGTGAAAGTGATGAATTTCGGATGAAATAAGGGAACTCAGCCTGATTGTTCTTTACTACTTTCTACCAATTATCCAGGGCTAGTGGAAGTACAGCTTCTTTTACACATCTAATGTAAACAAAGAAATAAATGACTTCACATGTCATCACTAGGCAAAGCAGAATTTTGTTCTAATATGTCTTTTGTCTTTTATGTGTCTTTATGTCTCTCATTTTTGTGTTGAACCTCTGCAAATTACCATGACAGTATCTCTTAATTTAAACATTACAACTTTTCAGTTTCTGCAGTCTTTGAGATTTTGAAGTAACATGATAGAAAAAAGAGCCCACAAATCCTGAAAATCAAAGTAGCAAAAGATATATAATAAAGCATAATATTTCAAAAACTTTGTATATATATGTAAAAGGAAAATAAGAACCTCTGGTTATTCAACAGTAAGATTAAAATATGAGGATTTTGGAACACATCTTAATGTCATGTTTATAACGTAGCTATAGAACAGATGCCAGAGGTCTATCCTTAAAGAGTGAAAAGTTGACAACAAGCCAGAAGCAATATGCAAACAGGAAATACCTATTACAGCATATTTTCTCTCAACTGTCTGGGACAGACCATGAAGAGCCCAGTGTCTACTTGAAAAACACCAATTAAATCAGCAGTAATTCTTTTTTGAACAGTAAATTCTGAACAAAATAGAAAATTAGACCTTCAAGAAAATTGAAGGAGAAAGAGAAAGGAACAATCATGTATTTGCCAGAGACATAAGCTGTATATCTCAGGGTCAGACCAAAATATTAGGCATAGTGAAACATTTTCATCAGCTGACATTGCTTCATGTCACTAAGATGAAAGTAGTAGCTGTGAAAAAAAGAGAACTGAAAGTAGTTGAGTAAGAATAGTAAAATGCAAAACATTTGCTGATAATAATTTTGTGTGTGTTTAAAATAATATTTTTAATTACTTTAATGTGTCTGAAGTGTGTAATATCAGATCAGGTCCTCCTGAAGTTAATTAGATTCTTTCCACAGATTTCAACGGCCTTTGAATCTGGTATTACAGGGAGCTTTTCTCTCTTCTAACTTCAACATTTCAGGTGCCATTTATCTTTTATGGGGGAAGGAAGGATCTGTATTCATCTTTCGTAGGCCATTATTTCACCACTAATAGCTGCACTACTGAATCACTCAGCACTACAGAATACATTCTGCTCAGGTCTCAGAGTGCATCACATTTCTGACTAATTAAACATCACACATCACACATTGAGCATTTTTGAGCATTATAAGGCAGCCAGTGCAGAACAAAACTGGAAAATTTTTTTTGAGTATTGAGAAGTTTTTGTAAATAGATGCTCTAGCAGTACTTTACATCATGTGACAGCAATTTCTTATATAACAGGATATGCCTTAAAATGCTTGGATTTACTGTCAAACTGCAGCTGTTCCTCCTTATTTTAAGACTGGGTGACTAGCCCTTTGCAGTCACTTGCCTCTATACACCATAGAAAAAGCTTAGAACACTTGAGGCAGATATCTGCTTGCATGGCTTAAGTCTGACAATATTAATTTCCAGTCTAGAATTATAATGCATCATATTGCTTACATTTCTGTGATGATTAAATGCTTAGAAGTCAGCTTTCTATATTTATGATTTATAGCCACAGTGTCTTCTAAATGTTTTGTGGGTGTTTTTGTTGGTGTTGTTTTCATTGTTGTCTTCTTCTTCTTCTTCTTCTTTTTTGGTGGGATTTCTTGTGTTCAAAGACAGGCCTATTAGCCACAGTCACATTTTCAGTTGTGTATTAGTCACTAAAAATTTGTGTATACAGGTTATGCTATTTTGTGTACCAGGTACCTTCCTAATATTTAGGCATGACACCAACAGAAAAGCATTACGATTTGGTCTATATCCATACACACAATTGTATGATTTTATTCAAAGTATCAAATCATAGAATGAGGATATGAGGAAGCCTGATGATCAAATAACCTATGCTTAATAATATAGTTTACCCCTTTATGCTCCTTTGGGACCAAAATTATGTGACTCCAATGACTGGATAAGATGTATAATCTCAATTAAGCTTTCCTTCCTCTGTATTTCCTTTGTTACAAATAAGTGGACAAAACTGCATGGGACCAAGACTGCCTATGTTTTGTCTTCTATGTACAAAGAAACATCGCCCAAACCACTTGTCTTGTGAAGATTTCACCATGAAAATTAGTCTCTGCATTCATATGCTATATTGATTATTCAGCAGTCCTGATTTCTAATCTTATATAGAACTACAAGCAAAATACTGTCAGACTGCCAAATTCATCATCTGAGGTTTATATGATTTATTTTGATGAAACCATGTAATGGTGACACGTTGCACATCTTTAAATGTATGTGGAGTTCATCTTACAATAAGTTCTGTACATAGGAGAATAGTATGTTGAACTGTTTTTGCAGAATTCTCCAAAATGGTATCTTGCTAAGTATTTGATATAAAAGACAGAAGAAAAGTGTGGAATTGACATTCAACCACTTGACTGGGGAAGCCATTTTCCAATGGTAGATAAATTAGATGCCGTAGTTATTCCACTCTCTGTTGTCACTGGGAAATTCTGGTTTTGTGTTAATGCTTCTTTGGAGACAGATTTTCTGCTCATCATTTTCAGCATCCGTAGTTTCCTTTGTTTATCATTCATATGCCATCCTTTATAGATACATGCACATGCACACATGTGTTGGGATCTTTCCTGCAAGTACAGGTACATTTTAAGGACTGTTATCTTTTTTCTACATTCAGATTACAGTAGAGTTCACAAATGTACAGGAGGGACAACTATTTTGAGACTTATCTTCTGTTTCTCCAAGGTCTTATCCTCCTCTCATTTTCAGTCGATGAGTGTAAGAGAAGCGCATATTCTATTGTATGCAATCCATACCAAAGGAAAGAAAAGTGTTTTGGAGGTTTTATTGCAAGCTTGTAATTGACTGAACATCACATAAATTTATCAAGAGAGAAGTAATATTTTGAGAGAATGGCGTATACAGATATCTCTCTCTCTCTCTATATATAGACAGATATATAGATATATATAAAAATAATAGAAAAGACTTTGGAAAAGTTGGAAAAGTTGGAAAAGACTTCTAAGATCATCAAGTCCCACCATCAATGTAGCACAAACACCATGCTACAATGGAGTTGACTTCGAGTTTGTCAGCTCATTGTCTGTTCCTACTTTCCCTCCTACCCCATTTCTGGCCAGGGATAGCCGTTTTGTAACATAGTAATATAAAAGGGAGATTTTTGCTGCTATTTTTTTGTCAAAAAAAAATATTTTTTCTTAACAGAGTTCCAGTAATCTGCCTGATCTCATAATTGACAGATATAGAAAAGACTCTTGACTGATGAATGCTCATCTTTTGGTCCTATGTGTATGAATGCGGAAAAAATTATTTGTGGACTGGTGTCTTCGATTACTGGCTGGACACATTCTGACATGCAGTCTGAGATACAATTCATTTACATAGATGAATTTTAAAATCTTGCAAAAAATATAACTATAAAATCTTTATTCCTATTCCATTGTTGTTTTGGTAAGATGTAATCTGTATAATGCTAAAGAAAACAGACGCTGTTCTTTGACAGTTCTGTAATTTTTTTCAAGTGACTAAAGTAGAATACTCTCTTCAACAGAAAAAAATCATTGCCTTAGCAAAAATCAGGGTAATGACATTCAAGTGTATGGACAGAATATTACCAAATAATGAGGCCAATTCCATATCAATGTCAAAATTATAAATTATAGTACACACCCCCCTCAATGCAACCCAACCCAACTAAACAAATAAAAAGAATTAGTGGAAAAATTTAACAAAAGTAAAAAATTCAGACAGATTAAAGATTTGGTCCTATCTATAAGTACTATCAAAATATTCTTGGTGTTCTGAAACTATAAAGCTATAGTGCTTACATACAATTTTTGAAACTAAAAGACAAAATAAAAAAATTAACTTTTAAGATAGGAACAATCTCCCCCTCTCTTCAGAAGATTTCTGTTAAAGGACAAGGCAAAGCAGAAGTGTTCTCTGTCATACAACCATATCCTTAACAGTTGCAATAAAGCAGGTTGCACACTATTCTGCAGACAAACAAATGAAACTGACATATTTTACCTCAAATAATTTAATAATATTTTTAGTAGAAATGGTATTAAGAGCTGAATTACCATTGGTAAGATTTTTCACTGCATGAGCAGCCCTTGTGTGTAGCCCATGATTCTCACCATTTCTTCTCTTTGAGAAGCTATTTCCATCTCACTGTATTCCCATGTATACATAAAGAAATATGTGGTCTGACACAGGGATGGATCTGGTATAAAAAGCTTTAAAGAAGCAAAAAGTTCCAAAAAACCCCAAGCCCTAAACGTGCAATCTAAATTAAATTAAGATTTTCAAAACACTTCTTCCCAGCTGGAATGCATTGCCAGCATGACTAGATATTGTCACAGTATCCATTTTCTACTGAGTTTCAGAAATTATCTGAAACTATATGTCAATTTATTTGTTTGGGCCTGGGTTTCGTACTCAGGGCCAAAGCTACGAGCAAATGCTTAAGAAATAATACCTGTTCTGAACCGAAGAGTTCATATTAATGGAAAAAAGATTATTACTTATGAACTGGAAATAAAATAGCTCTTAAAGTTTCCAATAAGACATGGTAAGAGAAGTGTAGTACTTTGTATGGTTTTACCAACTATTATAAGTTGATAAAAATAAAAACAATAAGAAAAAATAAAGTTATGTTATCTCATTAAACCTGTGTCAGTTATCTCCCTAAGAATTACAGTGTATCTAGTAGTAAGATCCATAGCCTATCCTTTCTGATAACCTATCTATAATCCTAACCTATCTGATAGTAAAATCAGATAAAGACTCTTAGGAAAAAGCTTGATGTCCAGGGTTCCCCTCTTCCCCCCATTCTCCACCCACCAAAAAAGAGACCATACCAGGTTACAGTGTAAACAAGAATTTTCATACAAGTTCAGTTGAAGTCTGAGACGGGGTCGAGCTGGTGAGGAAACTTGTTCTGACTGTGTGAGTGTGGAGTGTNAATAATAGAAAAGACTTTGGAAAAGTTGGAAAAGTTGGAAAAGACTTCTAAGATCATCAAGTCCCACCATCAATGTAGCACAAACACCATGCTACAATGGAGTTGACTTCGAGTTTGTCAGCTCATTGTCTGTTCCTACTTTCCCTCCTACCCCATTTCTGGCCAGGGATAGCCGTTTTGTAACATAGTAATATAAAAGGGAGATTTTTGCTGCTATTTTTTTGTCAAAAAAAAATATTTTTTCTTAACAGAGTTCCAGTAATCTGCCTGATCTCATAATTGACAGATATAGAAAAGACTCTTGACTGATGAATGCTCATCTTTTGGTCCTATGTGTATGAATGCGGAAAAAATTATTTGTGGACTGGTGTCTTCGATTACTGGCTGGACACATTCTGACATGCAGTCTGAGATACAATTCATTTACATAGATGAATTTTAAAATCTTGCAAAAAATATAACTATAAAATCTTTATTCCTATTCCATTGTTGTTTTGGTAAGATGTAATCTGTATAATGCTAAAGAAAACAGACGCTGTTCTTTGACAGTTCTGTAATTTTTTTCAAGTGACTAAAGTAGAATACTCTCTTCAACAGAAAAAAATCATTGCCTTAGCAAAAATCAGGGTAATGACATTCAAGTGTATGGACAGAATATTACCAAATAATGAGGCCAATTCCATATCAATGTCAAAATTATAAATTATAGTACACACCCCCCTCAATGCAACCCAACCCAACTAAACAAATAAAAAGAATTAGTGGAAAAATTTAACAAAAGTAAAAAATTCAGACAGATTAAAGATTTGGTCCTATCTATAAGTACTATCAAAATATTCTTGGTGTTCTGAAACTATAAAGCTATAGTGCTTACATACAATTTTTGAAACTAAAAGACAAAATAAAAAAATTAACTTTTAAGATAGGAACAATCTCCCCCTCTCTTCAGAAGATTTCTGTTAAAGGACAAGGCAAAGCAGAAGTGTTCTCTGTCATACAACCATATCCTTAACAGTTGCAATAAAGCAGGTTGCACACTATTCTGCAGACAAACAAATGAAACTGACATATTTTACCTCAAATAATTTAATAATATTTTTAGTAGAAATGGTATTAAGAGCTGAATTACCATTGGTAAGATTTTTCACTGCATGAGCAGCCCTTGTGTGTAGCCCATGATTCTCACCATTTCTTCTCTTTGAGAAGCTATTTCCATCTCACTGTATTCCCATGTATACATAAAGAAATATGTGGTCTGACACAGGGATGGATCTGGTATAAAAAGCTTTAAAGAAGCAAAAAGTTCCAAAAAACCCCAAGCCCTAAACGTGCAATCTAAATTAAATTAAGATTTTCAAAACACTTCTTCCCAGCTGGAATGCATTGCCAGCATGACTAGATATTGTCACAGTATCCATTTTCTACTGAGTTTCAGAAATTATCTGAAACTATATGTCAATTTATTTGTTTGGGCCTGGGTTTCGTACTCAGGGCCAAAGCTACGAGCAAATGCTTAAGAAATAATACCTGTTCTGAACCGAAGAGTTCATATTAATGGAAAAAAGATTATTACTTATGAACTGGAAATAAAATAGCTCTTAAAGTTTCCAATAAGACATGGTAAGAGAAGTGTAGTACTTTGTATGGTTTTACCAACTATTATAAGTTGATAAAAATAAAAACAATAAGAAAAAATAAAGTTATGTTATCTCATTAAACCTGTGTCAGTTATCTCCCTAAGAATTACAGTGTATCTAGTAGTAAGATCCATAGCCTATCCTTTCTGATAACCTATCTATAATCCTAACCTATCTGATAGTAAAATCAGATAAAGACTCTTAGGAAAAAGCTTGATGTCCAGGGTTCCCCTCTTCCCCCCATTCTCCACCCACCAAAAAAGAGACCATACCAGGTTACAGTGTAAACAAGAATTTTCATACAAGTTCAGTTGAAGTCTGAGACGGGGTCGAGCTGGTGAGGAAACTTGTTCTGACTGTGTGAGTGTGGAGTGTGTAGCTGTGAAGGAGCCTTGGCCCAAGCTTTCGTTGTGCAAGTGTGGCTGCCAGAGTTGGTCAAGGGTGGTTGGATGAGGAAGCTTCCTTAATAGAGACACCTGCCTCTACAACCTGGAAGTGCAACACAACCCTGATTGTGCAAAACGTTAAACTTCTTCATTGAAGGGATACATTGTCCCAAAGGAAATTCTGATTCTATGATTTATTCTTAATATTTTCCCATTTTAATCTTCAAACAATAACTGAGAAACTTAGATAGAATCCATGAAGTCATGCAAAATCAACAAATGGAGTCTGTGGTTAGAATTTACTTAAGAATTACAATGACTATGCTTCTAAATCTCTGTTAGATCTACAGTCGAAAGAAAAGTTAAAAATAGATTAAAGAAATGCTATCAGCAGTGCTTCTGTTGGTTAAAGACAATGAAAACGCTGGAGATAATTTATTCTTTCTTTTTTGGGAAAAGTTGTATAGAAGGTTGGATTTGAGATAGCAAATACCAGGCTGACCTGGTTCTCAAACAGCATTAGAGATTCAGGGAGACTGCAGTGTCCATACGGGTGAAGGTATTATGTGGGTTCTGAGACAGCTTGAATTTTGAAGGTGCAATCTGTCAGGATTGGTTCTGGCTGAAGTGAGTTTGAAAGACCAGCAATACTAGAAAGTCTTTATTTAAAGTGATAGGAGTTTGGAAGAATATGTTGGTTTAAATAAGTTTATAATAATATTTTTGACATGATGTATGTTATGAAGAGCTTGAAATTTGGAAGGCTTGAAGCTGCTAACCTGATTGTGTGCTCTGGAAAAAAAAAATAAAAGGAAAAAAAGGAAAAAAGAAAAAGAAAAAAGGTTCATTTTTCCTTAATTCTCCAGGTTTGAGATTCAGAATCTTTAATTATATTGGACTTGGCATGCATTAGAACATTAAATTTAGAAATCACTGTTAACACCAAGAAATCCCAAGGCATTTATTATATTCTTTCCAGCATCAGTGGAGTCTATTATAACCTTGTCCCACTTTTAATGCCGTGTTTCAAGGTATCTTTCCTGCATGAAAATAGAGCTGTCCTTTTAGGACATTTCAGTCACCTATTAAATTGCCTGGGCTTATGAACTATAGGAAACTTTTTGACCCTGGCAGTAACTTACTGCTTTTGAAGCAGGAATGATTAATTTAGAATATTTAATTATCTGATTTATGGATTAAATATGCATTTGTGCCTTATAATTTAAAAGATGTATCAAAATGTTTTTATACCCCACGTTAAGGACAATTGTAGATAGATCTGTGTTTACATCTTTTCTGGGTGTGATTGAATGGTGGTTTAATGGCTTCTGTGGCTCTGTAGGAGCATTTGCACAATATTGTACAGCTCGTAAAGAGATGATTTAGGATACTCCCTTGTCTCCACTGCTCAGAAAATATGAATCTGTTTATATGAATGCTCTTAGTAAAAATTCAAACAAATTGTGGGGGAAAGGTAACTGAATTTTTTTGCATGGCTTGGCTGCCAAGATTCTAAACAAGATTCTGCCCCACTTCCTTCGAGTCACCTAGCAGGAATTGCGTAGGATAAGCAGCTTTCCAGAATAAATACTTCTGCCTGTGCAATGGCACTTCTTTTCTGGAGGATTGTCTCATATTCAAAGTCTAAATTAGAGAATATGGTTATATGGCCATCTGAGGTATTAAGTCTCACTTGTGGGTCTTTCAGTTATTTCTGTGTTAGCACATCAAACAGAAGAACCAAGAGGAGCTGATACATAGATTGAAACAGCTGGCACTGAACCACTTCTGGCAATGTTGTTCTGAGATATTCTTAGTTCAGAGTCATTCCACCGGAGTTCAGTAGTGTATCTTCAAATTTAACTTCATCCAAATGAAAACAATTAATCTGCTCCAAAACCATGCCCCATTGCAAACCAAAACGCAATCTGGAGTTTTAGTTTACAAACATACTCAGCTCAGAATCGTGTAATAACTATGTTGAAACATTTTGTGTCACTCTGACCATGTAGAGAGTCATACGAGCTCTGTGTGTCTAATGTGTTCACTAATCTCTCACCTACTGAACAGTTTGAACATGAGCATTCATCCCTATCCTGGAATTCTTGATCAAGAAATGTCCCTTAATTCTTTGTCCAGCCCAAATGGTTTGACTAATTGCAGTGTGATTACTCTAAACTAGCAGTGCCAAGGGAAAAAATAAAGTAGGTTATTGCATTTCTCTATAAGGGAAAAAAACCTCTCAGATGATCACTTACAGGTTTATGCTACACACAGAGTCACTCTCACACCTGTTATGCTGCATATATTAGGTAATAGACACATCTGAAGTTTGTCTATTTCCCATAAAAAATGTTTTTTAATAGGAATTTAATGGATTACATTCACAAAGCACAGCTTACTAGTTATTCAAGAAAATATTTCCTAAACTCTGAGTTTCCAATTATTGTAATAGAATAAAACATGAGGTATTTTCTTACTTTATCGACTCTAATATGTCACAAAGAACTTTAGTGCATACACGTGAACTTATGGGGAATTGTGATAGCCCGCTCTGTTTATTTTGCAGAAAGCTTTCAAGATTGCATTGCAGGTAATCTAGCAAAGACATCAGGGACTCTATAATTCCTAGAATTTTCGCTCACTCCACAGATTTACATGGAGAATGATGAAGGCAGTGATTGAGGTGCCTGAATATATAATAGGAAAAAAAACCACAACACTTCTTGTGCTGTAATATACAGTATTGACACTTACAAAGGAGAACAAAATAGGTTTAAGGTAGGTAATGAAAATAAATATTAAAAAATAAGCAGATTATAAAGGCAAACAGAGTTGAGAAGGCAGAACAGAACACACAGGTAACCTCTCAGAAATAAAAAACCAGCCAACATACCCAGCTTTTAACAGTAGTAATGATGGGCTAGAGTCAGGCCCATGAAAAACCCCTTGTGACTACAGATATCCTGACAGAAAGCTGTGATTAAGAAATTCAGTTTGAATATATGGGTAACATGCGTTAACTCTCCAGAGATGCATTAATTCTATAATTACATACAGTACTGAGATATTCCTTCTCCATTCTCTTTCTTACATAACTATTTTTTATTTTTTCCCTCAAAAAATGATATTTATGTATTTGAGAATTCTTATTCTGACAAATTTATTTATCAAAAAAAATTCCACCTCCTTTTTGAGGTAAATATATGACAACAAGCAAGTAAAAATAAAATTTAACAACAGACTTATTCTTAAAATAGAGATTACACAATTAATAGAAATTATTAATACAGCATTTCCATCTCAATGGAAAAAAAATCATGTGTTTCCTTCTGTTCGAGTGCATGAGAATGTGAAGTGCCGAGCTTAAGTAAAAGTTTCTCCCTTGGGATACTGATTGTAGAGGAAATCTAGGAAACAAGCTTATTAATAAGACCCCTAACTTTTGCGTGGCCAAGATTAAGTTAAATTAATCCCACTCCTAATTAAGCAAGTTGAATTTAGACATGTGCTTACAAAGCAAGATATGTGGTTTTCAGAAATACCATGAAGGAATAATTTATTTATGCTTAAATCTCACTGTAATTGTGGAACTCTGGATACCGTCTCCTGGTTTATTCCCTTTAAAATGATTAGACAGGAAAAAAAAGAAGATTAAGGAACTGGTGATTTTTAGAAATTCTGTACTGCTCATGTATTTTCACCACAAAGTATGGTAACATGCGAGAAAAACAAATAAACAAAAACCATGCCTATATACATATATATACATGGAATTCTACCATCATTTATATATATATAAGCCTTTACCACCATTTAAAATTACCATCAAAGTAAAATAACAGCTGAAATTTGGTATCTGAGTCTGTCGGTTCTAGTTGTTAAAATGCTCTGTAGAGGTAGGTGTATATGCTGAAATGGAGGTGAAAGAGACAAAGCATTGGAGTTCTTGCTTTCAACAACAGCAACAAAAAAATGCAGATTTTTATATAGACATAAATTAAAAATTTAGAGCAAAAGATGTTTCAAAACCTTGTATATATATTTGAATTGTCCAGTATGCATCCCTATCCAAGGTTATTACCTTACCCTACCACATCTCCAAAGGCTGTGGGACAAACTGTACAAAGTGCTCCAGGTTAGTAGCTTTGTAGCTCTACAGTGTGCTTTCACTAAGAACTCATCACTGTTTTATTATCCTGATGATGATATTGAGGATAATGTCATGAAACTGCATTAATAAAAAATCACATATCATGTAACAGCAATATTATGCAGGTTTTTTTTTCTCTCTTCCATTAAGTAGCACTTCACAGAGAATATGGAAGCAAAATTTCCCAGATTTTGGGCAAATCTAACCTAATAAATGATTATTTGTTTATGATAAAGCAAAGTATATTCAGTACTTTTAGTGGCATGCTGCATTCTTTCCCTTTCTTCCATCCTGTTATTCAGAATAAATTAATGTATTTTTTATCAGCCTGTTGAGAAGCTCACCTGGTCTGTCAAACCAGTTCATAAATCCCTCAGTTAGAATTCATACTTTTAATAGAGCCTTGCAAAATGCTGAACAAACTCTGAAAAAAGATGAGAATTAGACTTCTAGAAATCATTTACTTAAAACCTAAAACCCAGACGATGAGATTGTGGGAGCAGAGAATCTCTCTTTTGCATTCTAGGGTTACGATGCAAAAATCAGTCTTAAAGCAGTGGTTTTATTTTTAAATTAGGTCTGTGCATATTTAGTGTGAATTTGCAAAGTTTAAAAATATTCATGGAACAGTTTAAGTTGGAAAGTACCTCTGGAGACCTCTAGTCCAATTGCCTGGTCACAAAACAATCAAGCAGATAACAACCCCTTTGTAAAAAAAAATGTATATATTAAAAAAAACGTTGTTTGACCATCTTGTAGTGAGCCAGTGTTTTCTTTTACACAGCTGGAGTTTTGCCTGTTGTGTCTTCTGATTGCTGTTTGTGCTTTTGCTGCACACATGCATCCTAGAAGAGTTTTTTGTCTTCTCTATTCCTTTTCTGTAAAATTGCTTTCTGGTAAATTGTTTCTTGGGATTCATTTGTCCCAGATGCATTTCCTTTTCTGAACCTCATGAAGTTTCTCTCAGGCTTTTTCTCTAGCCTACTAAGACCTCCCTAAGTAGCATCCCTGCACTAGAGCATGTCGACTGATCATCCACTGTCTGTAAACTTGCCAAAAGCTAACTTTGTCTCGTTGTCCCCATCTTTAATGGATATTGAAGTCAACAACCACTCCTGAGGGTGGCTGCTAATCAGCTCCTGCCTAGGTTTTGGATCATGGATACTCTTTGAACCTGGCACACCAACCTGTTTTCTATCCATTTCATACTCCACTTATCCAATCTCTGCTTCACCAATTTGGCTACAGAGCCAAAAAACCAGGAAGTGGGTTGAGCAAGTGTGCAAGCAGGCAAGATGACTACTATACAGGGCAAGTAAGAGTAAGGTTATAAGTTTGGCACACAGATCTCATATTATAAAGTTAATTTGCATAAATACTACTAAGTGATTAAAAAAACCCAAACAGATTGTATCAGAAATTCCTGTGTGGCCCCTTAATGTCCTTTTCAGCCATATCCAATTTTTTTTGCAGAATGATGCAATCTAGTAAGAGCAATATGATGTAGAGACAATAACAAATTTTATACCAACATCTTTCTCTCTTTGGCCCTTCAAGATTGACTACAAATTCTGAGTAAGAATCAGCTCCCATTCTTCTGGAATGGCATGTTTTAGACAAAGCAGAGAAGTGTTTTTCTTGTCTATGGCAAAATTCAAGGCAGGTAATATTAAAGTGGACAGAACACAGTTTCTCTCCAATGTGGACTGCTCTGACTGGCCAACAACAATCAAAAGATACAGATATCCTGTATATTCGGCAGGGAGGGATGCACATTAATATATGACTGGGTTTACTACTTGCTTCAGGCTAAGTTTACCTTAAGGCTTTTTTCTTTTAGTTCTGACCTGCATTAGCTTTATGAACCTTTTCATATTCGATTAAATTTTATTCAAGTGTAATCTAGCTCCAGTATCTTTTTCTCTTGCATGCAGGATTTGCAAGAGCTGATAGTACAGTGCAGTAAATTTAGTAATTTCATATTTTAGCAGTGTTTATTTCTAAATTTAAACTCAGAAGCATATTTAAAGATATGAACAGGAGTCATGGTAGTGTCTAAAGCAGAAGTTTTAAAAACTCGCATGATAATAATAATAAAAAAGAAATCTTTCATTAATTATGAAAAGTTTTAAACAGATATTTATTTAATGTTTGAGGACTAAGAAGGAAAATTTTCCCTGAATTCTGTTCATATTTGATTTTTTGTAAGGATTTATTTGTGGGGATTTTTTTTCCCTATAGCCAGTACTTCCTATGGGTGAAAACAACCCCATAAAAATCCCAACAACTGTATGGAGCCAATTATATTTTTTATTAGGTATGTCTTGGAAAGAAAGGTACTTGGAGGTTGTTTTTTTTTTTTTTTTCTTTTTGAGAGATAAACTTTTGAGACTAAAATTTTCTCTTCAAAAACATTGTAAATACAAAACCCACACACATTTTGGATGAATAGATTGCTGTTTACTGGTATTACCTCCCCAGAAGGAGGGCATCTGAATTAAATCTCAGTACTGCCACTCTGTGTTTATGTTACACAGATTGCTGAGCGCAGTGGGACTAGTTCCACAGGCAAGTCTGACATTTGGTATTTATTTGTAATATATATAGCATGTTTCAGTTCTATAATGTTAGTAGGAAATGGTATTTATTTACATAAATATTGATGTACTTAATTTTGCTTAAGCTTACATATCTTTGTGAATAATATATTTATTACCTTGATCAGAATATTTTCAATATTAGGAAAATACCTTAAAATTTTTTATACTTTTTTTGTAGTCATTGTGATTGTATTTTATCTTCATAATCATCCATACTTATGCATTATATATAGCTGTACATTCTCTCAGACTAAATCCATGTGTATTTTTTGTAGTGATTTCTTTATTATTACTGCAAAAGTCTAGTGTTGTAGATAGGTCATGTGCAAGGGTATAGATATGAGTGATCAAAGACATTCACTTCCAAGGTCATGGCTGAATGTTACACTATACATGTATTTATGAACTACAGAACTGTGGAGAATTGAAGATGTGTGCAAGCATACCTTAATCGGAAAACCTGAAGTCCTTAATTTGTTTTTAATTTTATTCATATTAAAAATTGCTCTAAGTTAAAGGTGGTAAATGTGCAGGGTAATAAGAAATCTCCTGCTTCCCTTTTTATATATTGCAATGCTTCACAGAATTTTAAAAAAATAACTAAAAGAAAAATTAAGCACTTTTAACAACTAAAGGAGGTGACAAAAATTAATAGAATGAAAGCAGCAGATCGTTGGGTGATTTCTCAACATTTTTAAAGTGATTATGAAAATTTTGAATTTGCAGAGCTTCCTGATTAGAAAAATGTAACAAAATGAAAAAAAATTGATTGAAGACCTGTATTTTTTCCAAAAAATTATTTATATTTTTTTCACTTCGCTGCTAGGTTCCGTAGCCACTGCCTGTCGTGATCCTGGTGTCCCCATGAACGGAACTAGAAATGGTGATGGGAGAGAACCTGGAGACACTGTCATTTTTCAGTGTGACCCTGGCTATGAACTTCAAGGAGATGAGAGAATAACCTGCATTCAGGTAGAAAATCGGTACTTCTGGCAGCCAAACCCACCAGTCTGTATAGGTATGCAGAAAAAAAAAATTAAATAATGCTTTCCTAAAAATAGAAATCTTTATGTAATGAATCACACTGTTCTAGGAACTTGTTTAAAGAAAATATAGGTACTGCACATCTTAGAAATTATTTTACATCAACCTCTGATAGTCATAACCAAAACCTTTTCTCTGTAGTTGTTAGTATAATTGTTCTCATCCTTTCCCTGTCTGGGCCATCTCATTTATAATTTGATCTGGGACAGAGAAACCAAAAAAATCAGTGTCGATGACTACTATCCTTGGTAGTCTATTCTTGGACAAACATTGCAGGGAAGAACTTGCCAGAGATTACAACAGCAAGGAGCACCATACAGCTTTCCAACACTCCTTTAATAAACATAACCTGACCTTAGCTGTTACAAATAAAATCTGCATTCTATTTGCATATGCGTGCATGCACACCATCTACCCTGTTCATGCATATCCACAGACAGGTGTTTGCAAACACTACAGTACTCACTTGGTGTCTTGGCTATTCTACTTAGTGTGTTGAAGTATTATTTTCTTTGGTCTTACTCTCCTTACTATTCTTTCCTGTGTAGTGTGAGTGTATGGGCTTGAAGACAAGACTGTCTAGACTATTTTCTGGAAGACTGCAATAAAGAAATATTTTATTGCTCATCTCTTATAATTCTTGTATGTGAAAATATGCATTTTATAGTAATGGTAACTGAACAACTGTAGATACATAAGTGAAAAAGTAAAAGGAATTCTAGAACTCTGGGCCCTATAGTTAAAATATTCTTCTATCATACTGATAGATATACTGATTTGATATTGCTGTTTTTGAGCTATATGTCTCAACTGTAAATTAATTACCCTATTATAAAGCAGTACTAGCAGTTTTAATCACTATCAATAGTGAGTTGATGATGTTATGAAATAGATTAAATGTAGGTGCTCAACTGACATTCTGTCCATAGCACATATTAAATATGCATACATTTGTTTTTTAGCTGCATGCATCCATTTATCTAATACTGGTAAGTTCCACACTTCATGCAAAACACCTACTGTACACAGAGTAGCAGGAATGCTTATTATGATGATTTATTTGTCCAAATATCAAGCATGAAGTTATCTCCTATTGATTTCCTATAATTATACATTCTTGGGGAATATGAACTGCTAATAGACTGGAGTGTGCCTTGGAGCTAACTGATTTCAAAACTGTGTGTTGTAGCTCAGTACACCCTGCAGTTCATTGATTTTTTTTTTCCTAGCTTGTAATAGATTCATTAATGTTGTTTTCGTGCCTGTAAATCCAAACTATGCAATACTTAACCCTGCACATAGCTTCAATGTCATCAGGTTTTATCAAAGTTTTAGAAAAAAACAAACATAATTTTGATGAAAGAATAAGAGGCAGGGATAACTCCTAAGGTGTATAGTTGTACCATGTTTTAGATCTATTTTATTATCTCTTTACACGCCAAAGTGTCTTTTCAAACCTCCTAATCATTAATGCTCAAAACTAGGTAAATGTACTTTTTAATTGTTCTTACCTGTGGGAGTGCCTTGGTTGTTTTGATTCCCCTTGTCTTGCCTCTTGCAAAATTTTAAGAATATCTTCATTTCAAAGGTAGTAGCAATGGGAAAATAACAAAGAATTAAATAATGATTCATGTATTTAAATGAAAGATAGTAATTCGAAATTCTTCTATACCGAAGATATTCTGACAAACTATCAATTTGAGAACATGTCTCTGCCAAAAGACAGTCCTTTGGCTTATGCCTGTGCTGCACAAAATAGCAATATGTTTTCCATTCCAAAGATTTTCTGGATCAAATCTTGCTTAGATACCAGAATCTTGTAAGTGATTGTATTTGCTTAGTTTTCTCAGGGATGACATCAAAAAATCTGGCAGGCAAAGAGAGATTTTAGGATTCAGGTTAACTGTACATTTAGAAGAAGTATATACTGTCTCCCAGAAATTTCAGACTTTCTTCAGAAATTCATAGTAAAATTTCAGAAGCTTTTTCATATTACTTTATGATTATTTAAATTTATCAACAGACTAGATATATTAAAGAAACTTTTTACAGTTAGGGTGGTGAAGCACTGAGGGAGGTATCCCAGAGAGGCGTGTTTATCCCGTCCCTGTAAACATTCTTGGTCGGATTGGACGGGGCTCTGAGAAACCAGAGTTGAAGATGTCCCTGGTCATCACAGAGGGATTAAGCTAGATGATATTTAAAGTTCCATTCAAATGCAAACCATTCTATTATTCTTTATTTAATATGTCTTCTTTTTTTAAAAAAAAGCAGAAAGAAAAAGAAATGAAACCATACATTGTTTCTTTTCTTAAGAAGTAATTCAATGAATAAATAAATAAATAAATAAAAGCCAGAAAGCTGTGGAATAAGATTTTGCTGCCTGCTAGAGAAATTATATAGATTTTAAATAAAAACCACCCCAATCTATACTTTCTTACATAGAAAAAATGAACGCTGAGGTCAGCACAGAGACAGTAAGGCTCAGTGCTTGCTTACCCCGTGTCTACACAGAGGTTTATAAACACAGGCTCACATAACCTGTATCTAGTTTTTCCTGCGTAACATGTAAAAAAATATATTTTTCATAGTATTTTGACATTTGCCTTTCTTTCTAGGTGGGCTGTTATATTTGTTCAGTCTTACCTCTTATGTCTAATACTGTAAAAGGTGTCCTTTAAACTTTGTTTTCAGAGCTGGTCTGTCCTCATTTAAAAATAAGGTTATGGCAATAATAACTTTCTACACATTAAATTCAGAAAATTATGGATTCTTAAACACAGGAATTTAATTAAAACACACAAAGAAAGTCTATTAATAAGTTTAGAGAGATAGTAAACTGGAAAAGGAAACATCATCTAATAACATTTTTCATTAGATGATGTTACATTCTCAACTTACTATCTTATGAACTGAAAATTAAAATAATCTGAAACCAGTCTATCTGAAGAAAATTCTCTCTGGGAGATGTTTTTCAAAGTTGAAGATTATGGTTTTTATTATTATTTTTTACTGCTGTTAATGGCATAAATTGAAATAAAATATATTGTGGCTGTCTGTCTAGCTTAGTGTATTTTCCATTAATTCCCTTTTTGATTATCAACAGACCTTGGGAAGGATTAAATGCAAACACTGTAAACAGCAAAGGTAACTGCTAATGTGTGTAAAGAAAGAATAGGTATAAAGAAAGAAGTTACTAACATAAAAATATTCTATCAATGAACTAACAGAGAACTAAACTAAATCAAGACCTCAGGAAAGTATCGTGAATGCAGACATTGGCAGAATTTAGTCTGAACAAGGACATAGTGTTTAACTTCCTTGTATCATCATGTGCCTGTTCAGAGTACTTCAAAAATATCATCAGACTCATACAATTTAATGGTCATTTCAGTGAAGCCTGATTACAGGGAATAACCTGAATATCCTCTTTGGTATGCTTTACATTTTCATTCCTAGGATATGCAGATAGTGCAACCTGAACCATTAAAGTACCTAACAAAGAGGAACGTACAGGGTTACACTGAAGAACATTAGTTCCAGCTGATGAGCAGCCTTTACATTCCATACAACCTTACAGTTCCTCCTTTACATGAACTTTTACTTCTACAAGGTTACAGAAAGTTACAGTGAACTCTTTTACAAATAATAGATGGGTATTGTTTTGTAATAATTTAATTTTTCTCATTTCAAAATTGTGACAAAGGAATATTCAATGACAGATGCTTTTAATTAGAAACAATATGAATTTTAATTTTTTGGAGTTGGAAAAATTGCAAATATGATCCTTATTGCAGAACTAAGTAAATGTTTCACACTAAATGAAATTTCTCCTGTCTGTTCCCTTGTAGCTAATGGAACTTTATCTAGCAACTGAAAACATCTGGGAAAATGTTATTGTGATAAAAACTGTATTTGGCGGTTGTCAAATAAAGTTTAACAAATTGTGCTAGGTCTGGAATATGTATTTTATGTATTTGCTAGTAGTATTAATTTGTGATATTATTGTGTTCCTAGAGCCAGGTGTTGTTTCAGCTTCTAACTGTTTTTACACAAAATAATGATTTTATAATTCATCACCAATTTTAATACCATAATGTAAATAAAGATTCTCATTTTTTGAGGTTTCTTTTTTTGGTTTTGAGTTAACTTTGCTATTCATTACTCCCTTTTAATATAAATGGATATGTAAAATGTAGAAAGACTATACTCATATGTACTGTGACTGTGGATATGTTAATCTACTTAAGTATTCTACTTGCTTTACTTGAATTCATAAATGACCTGTGATTTAATTCATAGAATCATAGATTCACAGAATGGTTTGGGTTGTACCAACTAATTCCCACCCTCTTGACATGTCAGGGACACTTTCCATTAGACCAAATTACTCAAAGCCCCACCCTGCGTGACCTCGAGCAGTTCCAGGGATAGGCATCCAAAAATTCCCTGGACAACCTGCTCCAAGTCTCACCACCCTCCCAGTAAAGAATTTCTTCCTAAAACGTGATCTAAACCTATGTTTAAGTTTAAAACACTTCCTCCTTGTCCTATTACTGAACGACCTTGTGAAAAATCCCCCTTCGGCTCTCTTGTAGGCCCCCTTTAGGAACTGAAAGGTACCATAAGGTCTCCTGGAGCCTTCTCTTCTCCAGGCAGAACAATCCCAACTCTCTCAGACTGTTTTCATAGGAGAGGTCTTCCATCTCCCTGATCATTCCTCCTCTGGACTCTCTCCAACAGGTCAATGTCTTTCACTTGTTGAATGCCCCAGAGCTGGATGCAGTATTTCTCATGATATTAGGAAATACTGTGTATATATCCCAGTAGGTTGAATTATACCTATACATATCATCTTGATCTGGACAGATCATCTTGAGTGCAACCACACAGCACATACAGAACAACCAGGGGGTCAGGCCCAGAAAACACTGGTTTATGAAATGGTCCTGCATGAGCAACCTGATCTCCTTGCATGACAAGGACACCTGCTTAAGGGATTTTAACTATCCAGAGTTTAGTAAAGCATTTGACACTATTTCCCACATCATTCTCATGGAGAAACTGACTGTTCATATGTTGGACAGGTGGACTCTTCACTGGATACTACTGACTGGATGGCTGGGCCCAGAGAGTCAGGGTGAATGGAGTTACACCCATTTGGTGGCCAGTCACTAGTGGTGTTCCCCAGGGCTCAGGACTGGGGCCAGTCCTGTTTAATGTCTTTCTTGACGATCTGGATGAGGGGGTTGAGTGCGCTCTCAGTTTTCAGATGTCACTAAGTTGTGCTGGAGTGTTGATCTGTTGGAGGGTGGGAAGGCTCTGCAGAGGGATCTGGAGAGGTTGGATCAATGGGCCAAGGCCACTGCTATAAGGTTCCATAAAGTGAAGTGATGAGTCCTGCGCTACACCATATAACACAAGAGGCTTGGGGGGCGAATGGCTGGGAAGCTGACCAGTGGAAAAGGAGCTGGGAGCATTGGTTGACAAGTAGCCAAACATGAGCCAGTGTGTGCCCAGAGGCCAAGAAATCCAATGGCATTCTGGCTTGGATCAGCTAGGTATGGCCAGCAGGACCAGGGCAGTGATCATCCCCCTGTATTTGGCACTGGTGAGGCCACACCTTGAATCCTCTAAGTTGCCCCTCACTATATGAAAGACATTGAGATGATAGAGCGAGTCCAGAGAAGGGTGACAAAGCTGATGAAGGGTCCAGATAACAGCATTATGAAGATCACCAGAGGAAGCTGATGTTGTGTAGCCTAGAGGAAAGGAGGCTCAGGGAAGACATTCTTGTTCTCTAAAACTACCTGGAGGGAGGGTGTGTTGAGGGTTGTTCGTTTCTTCACCCAAGTAACAAATGACAGCATGAGAGGAAATAGCCTCAAGTTGCACCATGGGAGGTTTAGATTGGATATAAGGACAGATATCTTCACCAGTAGGGTTTACCAAGCATTGGAACAGGCTGACCACGGAAGTGGTTGGGTCCCTGTCCCTGGAGGTATTTATAACACATGTAGATGTGGCACTTAGGGACATGGTTTGGTGGTGGATTTGGCAGTGTTAGGTTTATGGTTGGATTCAATGATCTATATGATTCTCTAGGAGATTTAAGTAATCTTAGAGCTCGCAAAATCTCTGTTACTGAAGACCTGAGTAATCAATTACTTTCCTAGGCCCAGATGATCACTTCATAGAATTAAAATTTCCAAATTTATAAGTCTTTATAAATCTTATCTAGAATCTTTTGAATAGCATTATAAAAAGTTCTTTAGAAAACCTGATTATTCTCTTGTTGGTGCATGAAGTCTCAGACAAGGAATGCTGAGGAACAAAATTTCATTATACCTTCCTTCTTTTTACTATTTATTTTTCTGGACCAAAACCCCACAACATTTGGGAACCTCAAAATCACATAGAGAAATATGGTTGTTTTATTCTGATTGTGCTTAAAGCTATTTTATTTATCTCTGAGTTTGAAAACTGCAATTAGTTGAATACTTTTTAATTTAATTTATTTTATATCCATCTTGATCTGAATTACTAGTCAGTGTTGTCTGGTGAAAAGGCAGATAATTGCATTATCATTGTAAATATCATATTTCATGCCCTAAGGAGGTTCTTTTGGAATGCCTTTAACAAGATGTAGAAAGAGGAAAGCTTATCCAGTCAAGTTTTTTTATGTCTGCAGCCAGAGCATTTTTCAGGTTCACAGTACATTCAGAAAAGCCTTGAAATAATGTTATGCAACCAAAAGGACACAGATTTCAAAACCAAGTGTTTCATATAGTAATATTAGTATTTGTCTAAGGCAAAATGTGAATATTTTTTATTTGTTTCTATTAAAGCTTTGTAAATACCTCAGTTGTTTAACTTTTGGAGGACACTAAATGTCAGTGAACAGATTGCTGTTACTTGCTTCTTTGTCTCTTACCTTCTTTCCTCAAGTTCAATCTATTTTTATTCACAGCTCCCTGTGGAGGAAACCTGACTGGCTCATCAGGTTTTATACTTTCACCGAACTTCCCTCATCCTTATCCCCACAGCAGAGATTGTGACTGGACTATCACTGTTAATAGTGATTATGTTATATCGTTAGCATTTATCAGGTAAGCTGCTACTTATAATTTTTAAAGTCATGTTTGTAAGTTTATTATTGGCAGTTGTCCAGATCTCTGTAGGGTAATATATGTATACTTATTATGACTATCAAAGTCATTATCTTTGTTAAAAGTTACAATAGATACGTCAGAGTTGTCAATGTGTCATTGCTGTTTCCTTAAAAGCATGCTGTTTACACTGGTTAATGTTGGGGTGGATGGTGCTCAGTTTAATTAAGATTCAGTTCCTGAGAAGGCAGCAGGGAGCAGCTCACTGGCATGTCTGCAACCCAGGATGGTCTTTAATGATGAAACCTATAGATTCATCTATTCTGTATGTGACACCTGCTGTTTAGGCAAAATTTCAAAATTAGTCTTTAAATTTAGTTTTATTAGTCCATATAATTTCAGGATACTCAAGATACTTCCTGGTGTTCTGGCTATTAAATGGAATTGTTCTAGAATTTTCTTTTATCATGATATGAGGCTAAATTGAGCTTAATAGAATTCACAAATGAACTTTTGCTGTCTGCAGTGAATGTAACACATGATGTAAATTAATATATCTATTATGTGTGAAAAGTATGCATCCCAACAGGGAAATATGTCACAGAAAAGGTAAAAATGGTACTTGTGATGCCCCATCAAATTTAAGTTCTTATGCTGGATGTTCTATAATGGTGTCTTTATTGTTCTGACCAGCGCTAATGTGATGACTTCTTTAGAGAGGTAGGTCATATAGTTGTCTGTTCTTGGTGCTCAATGACATAGTATTGTGTTTTCATAATTTCATTCTAAGGAAATTAATCATGTAAGTATATTTACATAATTAACAATTTAACTATTTTGATGGTGATTTCAGAATGTTGTAAGTTGGTAAGGAAACTTTCTATTGTGTATTAGCACTTCTTTTGTTGATTTGGTTAAATATCATGAGCTCAATATATTTAAGAATATTCTGCTCTTTATATTCTACATTTAGATATAAGATCCTCCATCTTAGAATAAAAATAAAGTAAAATTGCAGTATAACTCTAGGTACTATGAACAGTTTATAGATCCCAAACACTGCCAAGTTAAATATCTCAAAATCTGGTCAGTTGCTATGATTCTTTGATAGAAACTCAGAAGCTTAGTCTTGGTCAAAGTAGATTGCATCTTTACTGAGAGTTGCCTCATTTATGACATACAGACTGATCTAGAGTGAGAAGCACTGAATACTCCACTAAGTACTGTTAAATAGTCTTTTGAGTGGAACTTACTCCAGCTAATCTTTTTAAAATCAAGACAAACTATGGCACTTTAATAATCAAAGCTGTTGACTTTTTACTATTGCATTTCTTTTGTAAGGAAATATTTTTTAAATAATCCAAAAGTAAAAAAGGAGCTCTATTAGGTCGTTAATGCCTACATTTATTTCAGTCAGTGGCAACTGTCAAGTAGAGACAACATAGTTTGGATTTTCATTCTTTTACTAGCTACCTTCTTTTAAAACTTTTTTT
>VZTG01000394.1:239545-293905 GCA_013397845.1 Melanocharis versteri
TTTTTTTTTTTTTTGTACAGGGACAATCTTAAAAGTGAAATTGGTTAACTCTCTGCCCTTAACTAAAATTAGGTTTGAAATTAACTAAGTTAGTTAACAAACTATAATTTAGTTCAAAAGAAAATGTGAGGGTTCAATACTTCATCTTTTTGTTTAAACTGATCATAGGCAAAATGACTCTTTCTCTCTGAGATAAGGGAAGATCATCCTCTGGCTGTGTGGAAGTGTTTAGTCTGGCTGGAAGCTGAATGCATTATATCATAAAGCATTTCTGCCAAGGATTCCAATAGATCTAGGTTGTTTATTTTTCTAAACCTTTAGAAATATGTTATTAATTTTTTTCTCTGTTTAAATAGCTTTCCTTTTTTTTCCTGGCTAGCAGGAAATGGTTGTTTCTAAGCAGTGAACCAAAAGATAAAGTATTTCTGTGTTTGCTAATAAAACATTTCTACAAACCATTTTTTTCTGACAGTGGAGGGATTTTTTTTTTTCCTTTTATTAAAACAGTGACAGTAAATTTCAAATTTAAGCTAATAATAGTGAAAATGTTAGGCAAAGCATACTCTGTCTGACATTTCTCTATTGTTTTTTGTTCTCTAGCTTCAGTATAGAACCAAATTATGATTTTCTTTATATCTATGATGGGCCAGACAGTAATAGCCCACTGATTGGGAGCTTTCAAGATAGCAAACTGCCAGAGAGGATAGAGAGCAGTTCAAATACCATGCATCTGGCTTTTCGGAGTGATGGATCTGTTAGTTTTACTGGATTCCATCTGGAGTACAAAGGTAAATACTAATATTTTTCTTATATATTTATAAAGTTCAAGACATGAGTGCAAATTTTGTTTTAATTTCTCATAGTTTTCTGCCTGGTATTGTTTTTGTTTTGCCTGAGAATATGATAATGTGAATAATCTATTCATACAAGTATAATGTTATAAGCTTGCTAACTTAAAATAAAGTTTCTAGTATGATTTTATCTACCTGTAATGCTGAATGCATGATTCCTTCCAGTGTGTGAAGCAAGCTTACAAGAAGGCTGGGCAGGCACTTTCCATGAGGGCATGTAGTGATAGGACAAGGGGGAATGGTGTTAAGCTGAAGGAAGGCAGATTTAGATTAGATATTAAGAAGAAATTCTTTGTTGTGAGGGTGTGAGACACTGGAACAAGGTGCCCAGAGAGGTTGTGGACTCTCCATCCCTGGAGGTGTTCAAAACCAGGATGTATGCAGCTCTGAGCAACCAGGTCTAGTGGAACGTTCCTTGCTCATGGCAGGAGCATTTGGAGCTAGATGATCTTTCAGAACCCTTCCAACCTAAATCATTCGATGAGTCTATGATTTGATGAAAAATAGGAGACAGTAGTTTACAGGTTTCAAAAATAATGATGCAGTGGCATAATGTAACAACATATATATATATATATATATATATATATATGTATATGTATATGTATATGTATATGTATATGTATATGTATATGTATATGTATATGTATATGTTTTATCCAGAATTTAATTTATTTTTATTTTACATAGCAGGTCATGATGACTTAGGTGTATTTAAGGTCCTGTAAGATGACATGATATGCTAGGAGTCCAGTACTGAAAATAAAAAAAAAAGTATTTTNGCAGTTTACAGGTTTCAAAAAAGTATTTTGGCTAGACCATTGTATGATAGGCCACAGTAGACCTGTCCGCCTGTCTCAGATAGATCCGTCTGAGGTCATAGCACAGTGAACAAGAAAATATAGACTTGCAAAATATATAATCAATAGGAAATTTCATAACTGCCTCTGCATGGCCTGAGAAACAGAAATATTTGCTATTAAATGAATATGAAAATATTCCATAAAGACAACCAGAAAGAAAATAGGGTTGGTGTAGACCTCCTTGGTCTTACTTTCTTCTCCATTTATTCAGAGAGCAATTAGTAAGTGCAAAGGTATAGAAGGAAAAGAATTATGTATTTATTACTTTGTAAAGCCCATGAAGCCTACTTATACTTTCCTGCAGTCATTGGATTCTACAGATGTCAAGGAAGTTGTCTCCACAGTATGAACTAGTCCTGAAAAGTTAAAAGGAGGTCTCAACATGTTGATGGTAAACCCAGACGTATGTAGTGCTTCAGTTCACCTAAATATATTTCTTCTTTTCAACTAAATCGAAGAATAATAAATACAGATAGAAGTGCTATAGGAAGTGATTCAGAACTTCTGAAGAACAAGAAAAGAAATTTTTTTTAAAGAGGCCAATCTTTTTCTTCTGTGCTGTTGAATGAAAGTCCTGTCTCATGGAATCAAAGGGTTTCTCGTATCCACCAATCCAAATGTGAAGGATATTTATTAGGGAGACAGTCTCTTCAAATTCTTGATCTAGGTTTAAACAAAGGAGTGAATTGCTGTACTTCGTGAGTGCGACCATTTTGATTTTTCATTTAGGCCTCAACGTGTGCTGTACATGAGGTGAAAAGTTACTCTGGGGGCTGTACACGTGCTGGGAGCCCTGTCCCCGGGGAGGCTTCGCCTGGCAGCCGATCGGGGCAGAGAAAGCTTCCACGGATGCCCGGGAAATCGGGCTACGGGAGGAGCCTTGGCACACAGACGCAGCTAACTGCGACACAACTGGGGGCCACTGTCTTTGGGTTTCTTGGAGCGGGGGCTCGCCTGGAGGGTCAGCTTGGTCCCCCTCCTCCCCCCGCCCCCCCCGCCTTTTTCTCCCTGCGGTCCTGCTTCTTCCCTGGCTGCCTTCCCTGTCCTCACCTGTCCTGCCCGGCTTCGCCGCTTCCCCGGGGCAGCTCGACCCCAGGGCTCCCCAGGGCTCCGCTGTTCCCCACGGAGCCGCCGCCGCCCGCAGCCGCCGCGGCCCGGCCCGAGAGCCGCAGCTGCTCCGGGAGCGCGGCCGTGCCGCGGCAGCCTGTTCTTCGCCCTGCTCCTCGCCGTGCTCCTCGCCGTGCTCTTCGCCGTGTTCTTCGCCGTGCTCTTCGCCGTGTTCTTCGCCGACGGGAGAGCCGCGCAGCCGGCCGCTGTTTGGAAATGCCGCGCAGCCCGCCCGGGAGCCGCGCAGACACATCGCGGCTGCGGCACACGCTCCGTCTGCCGAGCGCGCAGAGGGCGCCCGGGGTACAGCGGTATCTGTCCCGCTGTTCTGCTTCTCTCTCCGTCTCTCTTTTCCCCTCTTTGCTCCCTTTTCTATCCCCCTTCGGTAGGAACACTTATCTTTCTTTATCAATAAACAGTTCTCAGATATAATATTGCCATGCTTGCTCTTTATCTTCATCTGAGAAATCTATCAAAAAGAATCCTCCCCAACTCCCCTTTTACAGAGGGACAGGACACTGTGTAATCAAGGCAGAATACTATTTCTAACATTACTGATAGCCATGTGTGCCACTAAGATGTCTTTCTGTACTTCAAGGAGTCACAATGCCAGAATAATGCTGTAGCTATCAGCCATTTTTAAAGGGACTGAAAATCTAAGTAATGGGACGATGTAGGTATGTGTTTATGTGTGTATATGTAAGTGAGGGAAGTTGGAAAATGGAATCAACCTAATCCTAATTTTCCCTGTTCACATGAGAGGGCTATATCTCCTGCTTCTCTTAGAATAACTGGAGTATGCATTTCAACATCTTCTTAGAACAAAACCAAACAAAACAAAAAACAAAAAAAACAAAAGAGACAAACAGAAGGAACTACTTCAATTCACATAAAAATTTCAAGGATTGTGAAGTTTGGACAGCTCAAAATCCCTTAAGCAGATGATCAGCTTGCTTAGTGAATTATCCCATTTTCACTGGGAATAAATATCTCATTTTTCTGATAAGTGTTCCTGTGTGCTGTTTAACTTAGGTGGATCATAAGAACTCTTACTATATGGCCATTCCTTGAATCCTGTGTTCAGTTTTAGGCCCGTCACTACAGGAAAGACGTTGAGGTGCTGGAGCATGGCCAGAGGACAATGGAGCTGGTCAGGGGTCCAGAGTACAAGTCTTATGAGGAGTTGCTGAGGGAGCTGGGGTTGTTTAGTGTGGAGAAAAGGAAGGAGACCTTACATTATCTACAACTACTTGAGAGGAGATTGGAGTGATGGGAGGGTTAGCCTCCTCTCACAAGTAACAAGCAATAGAGCAAGAGGAAATGGGCTTAAGTTACATCAGAGAAGGTTTAGATTGAATTTTAGGAAGGGAAGTCTTTGAGAGAGGTTGTCAATTAATAGGCTGCCAGGGAAGTGGTAGAATCCCCATCCCTGGAGGTATTTAAAAGATGTGTTGGTGTGACACTTAGGGACATGGTTTGGTGGTGGATATGGCAGTGCTGGGCTTACAGATGGGCTCAATGATCTTAGAGGACTTTTCCAGCCTAAATGATTCTATGGTTCTTTCTACTATCCTATAAATAACATGGGTGGAAAATCAGCTTTACTGCTGAGCTGAGACTCTTGGCTGGTATTAATTGTGATTAGTAATGCAGCCAGTATTCTCTTTGTCAACAACCTGTATGATGGGACAGAGGAAATTTGTGGACAACGTCAGTTTGGAGGGATATGTCAGTGCTACTCAAAGGATTTTATGAGGTTGTAGAATCAGACTGACAGGAGCCCTGAAAAAAGTGCTCAGGTTTCAGCTGAGTTAAAGTTTTTTTTTTCTTCCTAGCAGCTGGTATAGTGCTGTATTTTGGATTAAGGATGATAATAATGTGGATAACATGCTGTTTTGGTTGCCACTGGCCAGTACTTAGACTAAGCCAAGGGCTTAGCTTCTTTTACTGCTTTGCTGGTGAGGAGTCTGGGGGAGCACAAGAAGCTGGGAGGGAATACAGCCACAGCAGCTGACCCCAACTTTCCAACGTGAAATTCTGGCCTGGGGGATACTACTTAGGTGCTGTCTAGGCATTAGTCAGTTGATCAGGAGCAACTGTTTTTCATTTACATAACTTGTTTTTCTGGGGTTTTATGTCTGTCTCTTTTTTTAAATTTTTCCTTTCTGTTGCAATTTATTATTGTTTCTATTAATGTTATTATTATCACATTTTATTTAAACTATCAAACCATTCTTATTTCAATCCCCAAATTATTTCAACTTAACCTTTCCAGTTCTCTCCCCCATACCACTGTGGATCCCACTGAGTGCCTGGGGCTAAAACACAACCGTCCTTTTTGGCAAGTTGACTGCAGGTCTGACCAGAGTGTGTTGAAACAAATTTGTTTTAATCATCCATTATTTTAGTTTAATAGTCACTGGTCACAGTGTTGATTTATTTGGAGTCAGAGTTGTGCTTGTTCTGAGAATTGGGTTATGTAACAACCTAATTTCTCTGTATGTTCTTCTTTTGTTACCTCTGGGGACTGGATTAAGGATATAATTTTGGTGGATTGTGTAACACTGGCTTAAGATATGATAAAATAGTTCTTGTTTGTGAGACTAATCTAGTATTTTTACTCAGTATTGTTGTCATGTCTGTACTTTTAGGGATCCACCTCTTGAAAACTATTAGTAATCACAACTTTTATCTTTTCTCCTCAGGGAGCCAATCTGTGGGGCAGATTAGGGAGAACACTTGTTCCACTCCTTCATCTTTCCTTTCACCCTCACCTTTTCATTCTCCTCCAGGCTAATTTCAATAGCTCTTGAGAATTTTGAATACCCTTGAGATGTTCAAACCAGCATATTCATATTGCTATGTCTCCTGCATGTGTTCCAGGTTTTGTTTGAGGTTAAACAATTATTCAGGAATACTGCCTGGAGATCTGCCCTGAAGCTGGTTCGTTATAAGTTACAGGGTGCATGGGATAGTATAGGGAAGTACCAAGGGCAGTGGGTACCTCCAATGTTTTGGTGGTTCAGCCCTGAACAAGTGCAGAATGCTGAAAAACAACTAAAATATTTGGGAAAAGTGTCTTGTCACACTAGCAGTTCCAGAGAGACACAAACCATCGCAATGTGCTGGAACCTGGCCCAGGCCTACCAAGCCCTATTCAGCATAATTCGCTATCCTCAAGTGGAAGATGTCTCTGGATCTTACAACAAAACACTGGGAGCTCTGGCCTCTCCAGCTGCTGTGATAGGCCTTGCAACTGAACCAGAGGAGCAACCTGTGCTGGTGTCAGTCACCCCTACACACAAACAGAAATATTAGATGCAAACATCAGCTTGTTTGGTAAGGAAAGAAACTCTTAGAAGAGAAAGGAGGAGGGAGTGGATGAAGAGGGCTACTCCAAAAGGCCATCACAAGAGGAGGAGGAAGAGGAACAACTCATAAACAAGTCAGTGACCATACAATCAGTAAACAGTCACCTTGGCTGCTCCAGTGCTGGGTTAACAGAGTCAGTAATCTGGAATTAGAGGGTAAAGTCCAGCACCAAGGATCCCTTTTTAGGGAAGGGGGCAGTGACAAACTGATTGAAAATGGGGCAGAAGCCCTCAGCCTCTAAAGGTGACTCCCTCCAGGAATGAGGAAAAGGTACCCCTTCTAAGAAGATGTTATAATCCATTCAGGCCAATGGACCACCATGAGGAGAGGTATCCAGTACGTGAAGGAATTAACCGTGCTGCAGGTGATTTCTGATGACCTGGATACTGAGCAGTTATCCAAAGATACAGAAGTCCAGTGCAAGTGATCCACATGCTGTAAGTTTTTACAGAGCACATCAAATGTCACCTCATTGGCAGTAAGGATCTGGGAAGACAGGAAGGGACAATCAGTGGATAAACTGGACATGGAGAGGACACGAGAAAGTGAGATAGAATATCGACCTCAATCCTAGAGACATGGGAATGTGAGTTGCAAGGAAAAAAAGCACAGAAGGGTGTTTTTCCAGGAAAATGGCTGCTCCAGTTTCCAGTGGGATGGGGGAATAAATGAGAAGAGTAAAAGTGAGAAAACTCATGAGATAAAGGCAGTTTAATATGGAAAGCAAGAGCCATGCACAGATGCAGAGCAAAATGAGGAATTCATTTACCACTTCCCATGGGCAGGCAGATGTTTGGCCATCCCCAGTAGAGCAGGGCTCATCACGTGTGATGGAGACTAGGGAAGACAAACGCATGACTTCAAATGTCCTCCCTTCCTTCCCTCTGCACTTCCTTCTTCTTCCGCCAAATTTATGTGCTGGGCATGACATCATATGATATGGACCCCGTACCATATGATATGATCCAGGTTTGGTCGTTTGGGGTCAGCTGTCCCAACCGGGTTTTCTCCAACCACCTAAGGAGGGAATGTTGCTAGGGAGTGTTGAAAAGACAGAGCCAAAGTCTTCTCAGATGCACACAGTGATAAGCTGAGAGCTAATGGACACAAGTTGAAATAAGAGAAATTTAAATTACATATTAAGAAAAAATTGATCACCCTGAAGTTAGTCAAACATTGGAACTGCTTGCTCCTAGATGCTGTCATCCTAATCCTTTAAAATCATAACTGGACTGTACAAAGGCCTAAGTAACCTAATCAAATTGGCCCTGATTTTCATGGGAGTTGTACTACATCTCTTTCAACCTAATTTTTTCTGATTTGATGAACTTAAATTTTTCATACAAATTGTAACTTGATGCAGTTGTAATTGTAAATTGATGCAGTTGTGCCCTGTATATACGCTAATTCTATTTTAAGTGACAGTGTACTCAAATTATACTTCGTTGGTGGGCCATATTTTTCAGATCCAAATCTCAGACTGACTCGTGTCCCAGGTCTGATCTGTAATCGTGTCTCTGGTTGAGTTTTAGTCCCATTCTCTCTCACTTCATTTCTATGTTATAATGGAGGAAAAGCTTATTAGTTCTATTAAGTACTTTGGAGAATTGTTATGGAATGCTTGCTATAGTTAGGTATGTCTGTTATATTATCTCCATGAAGTTTATTATGGCTTTTTTCTCTTTGAGACTTCGGGATGGAGTGGTAAGTCATCACCTTCTGGACAAAACACCTGCTTCTCTTGGCTTTCAATATTGTTTTCCATGCTTTGAGATACTAGTTTTCAGGAGGATTTTGGCATCATTACTCTGTGTTATTCAACAGAGACTTCCTTGTTGATCTTGATGTTGAAACAGCATGTGTCGCTGTTTTCAGCCTGCATTTCATGGCCTTACTTGATCCAGTGGTGTGACAATGTTATCAGAGAAGTAAATGCTGTTTTGTTTGAAGCTTGTTGCAAGATTTGATCGTGTACAGAAGGAATTGACACCTGGTATGCACAGCCAAAAGTGTAATGTTACTGTAACCCAAATCTGAACTGCCTAATGGAAAAAAACAACAACAACAACAACAACAACAAAAAAAACAACCCCAAAAAACAACAAAACCATTTCCTGCCTACTTATTACAGAAAATAACTTTTACAATGCTCCTACAGAAAAAAAATCTTTATAATAATACAGCATTTTCTCTGATGTTCTCCTAAATCTGTCACTGCCCTTACGTGTTTTTTAGCTTAATGATACTAGTGTTCTTAGAAAAAAAAAGGGAAGGGCTTCAGGGGTAATCAATGTCTTGAGTTCCTCAGTTGGAGTAACATGGCATCAGTGATGAAGAACTGTCTGTCCTGTCTCCTGGGAGCACTTAAAAATTTGCTGAAACAGTCTTCTTACTTGTTCTTTTTTCACTGGGTCTCAGCCAGATCTGAAGAATCCTTTTGCCACGTTTGATTTTTTGTTCATACATTGTAACACATTCTACTAACTTTTTTACAAGTTCACTTAGCAGTTCCTTCAGATTTGCAAAAGCAGTTTTAAGGTGCTTAGTATTTCAGGCTTTATTTTTCAGAATTGGTATTAAGAAACTGTATTTCTATAGTGACATTTTTACTGTTTAGTCAGCAATTTCAGGAGCCTGTCACAACTATAATTTTGGGGAAAAGAAAATTACAGGGCTGTATTTTTCCCTAGAGATAATTTGTGCTGTGAAAGATCATTCTTTTCTCAATTTTTGATTTATTCACCAGACATAATAGATTACTTTATTTTTTTCTCTATTTTTCTCATCTAGATGAGGTCTCTGCTTTATCTGTGTACCTTCTAGAAATTATGAATAATATAATAAATAATTCTATAATTTTGAATTATTTTTGTCATAAACTAAAGAATTATGATCTCACAATAGCAATGTGAATCAATACAGATATATCAATATCGGTTCAATAAGAGGGAAAAATGATATTGTATTGATTTTCCAAATTATTAGCTCTAATCCTAAATAAAATAGCCCTTTTCCTTTTTTTCCCCTAAATTTGGTAATTTTGGCTTGAAAAAAATTTGAAATTGAGTTTGCCCTACAACCTGCCAGACTTCTCAAATGAAAGTGTGGTTGGCTTACATAATAATTATTAATATCTGGGTGATATCTTACAAATAAGTTTTGGACACCACACTACAACTACCTATATGAATCAATGTAAATATCTAATACCTGTTCTTAATGATTAAGGATGTATTGTAACTATTATTTGTTATTGTGTTGTTTTTCATACCAGAACCATGCTCTGTAGATTATACACACAAATCATAATAAATTTTTAAACACATTAGGAGATCTTCACATTCTTTCGGAAGATGTGAAATTGAAATTTCAAAAAAATTATTCTGTGTTTCCTTCTTCAAATGTAAACACAATTATTTATCTCCTCTTAGAAATACTAAAACATAAAAGTGGCTTTAAGGGATGTACTTAGTTCATTAGCTTGGCTCTAGTAGTGACCAGTAGCTTATGTGAGGCCAAGCTATAAAAAAGCCAAATAAATAATAATTGTTCCTGCTTATCTGTAATTTTTCAGAAATTTCAGTTTAGGTACTGACAGAATCAGATAAAGTGTCTTTTTATTTAAAACTCTTTAAAAGCCTTCCAGGAAGTTCAAAGCTCATATAATCTTTTGGCAACCATACCTACCTGTAGCAGAAAGTTCCACAGTGCAAATACACCTGGTAAATAAACACTTTTTTGGATGTATTTGAAAGCTGGTGCTGATCTTGTAGAAAATGAAGACGTGCTCCCTATTGATTTTCTCCACAACACCCTTAAATGTTAAAGAAATTCTGAAAATTCCATCTTCTGCTTGAAGAAATATATTATTACAGACTCAATCCTGCACAGCACAAAATCATCTGTTTTACTCCAGTTTCTACATAATACATTTACTCTTTTTTCCTTAAAGGAAATTACATATTTTTCCTAAATGTTTTACTTTTCTCACCTTCTGCATAACAGTGTTGTTAATTAGAAGTGTTGAGTATTTTTGTGCAGTTTGTTACTGGACGTTGGTAATCACGTTATAGTAGTAAGAAGGAAGCAAATATAAAAGTGTATGCATATGTTTGAATTTATTTCAATATTTTTAAACAAATAGCTATAAATGATAACAAATGAGATACATTTAGGGAATATATTTTTTTTCCTGCAGTGAGGGATAAATATGTATATGAAAATATGCCATTATATCATATACATATAGAAATTCATTTGAAGTTTATTAATTTTGAAGAAATACTTGTTTGCATACTTCTTATTTTGCAACAAATTGCTTATATTGATTTCCTCCATTTACCAGTTTTCACACCACAGATTTTAAAACTAGGTTGTGCCTTATCTACTGAAAAAATGTCCATATATCTAACTTCATCTAAGTACATAATTTTATCATTGATCGCAATGAACTCTGAAAAAAAACAATGGAGGACTATAGGAATTATCTTAAAAAAAGGGACAGAAGACAGTTTTGATCATTATATAGTAATTTGTACAGTTGTTAAAATGGAGAGAAAATATTTGATAGAAAGGCTTCTTAAAAAACCCCCAGGTACTACAGAGTGTTCAAAGAAGACCTCAAGAGAACTCCAGGAAATATTTATATTATATTTGTTTAATTTATTTTTATTTACACTTATTATTTATTCATTTTAGATTATATTTAGAATTATATTCACATTTTTTTCCTTTACAGCAAAACTTCGTGAGTCTTGTTTTGATCCTGGAAATATAATGAATGGAACAAGACTTGGAATGGATTATAAACTGGGTTCCACTGTCACGTATTACTGCGATGCAGGATATGTTCTTCAAGGATACTCTACACTAACATGTATCATGGGAGATGATGGGAGACCTGGGTGGAACAGAGCCCTGCCCAGCTGTCATGGTAGGAACAGTTTTGCATTTTTTAGTTGCCGTTGTTGTTACTCTTGCTGTGTAATAAGGAAGAAACAGGTGAAAATTTTGAAGTGATTTTATTAATATTCTCTTTCAGGAAAAAGCCCTTTTCAATGATATATGTAATAAAATACATATGTGACAGCTCAGGGAGTTATTGATTCCAGTTTTTATTAACATTAGATAAATAGTGTTATTATTGTGAATAGGGCTTAGTAGTAATGTCATTCTCCATATCAACATGTATTCTTGAATTAACTTACAGCACAGTATAGAGATATATACCATATATATGTATTTAAATACAACATTAAGGATACTTTGGATGCCATAATACATGTTTGTTTCTTTTTGTTACTACTGGTTTTGAAAACACACAGATGAAATATTTTTTATAAACTACATTACAACATTTAAGTTCTTGGGCATGTAGTCTGTAGAAAAATAAAGCCTTGAAATGAAGGCAAGATCCAATTATTCAAACTTTTATGGACATGAGGTCTGTTCATTTCAAGATTCTTCTGACTGATATTCGATGACCATTGACTGTCTCAAGCATCAGCATTTTCAGATTTAAACTCTAAGAAAATATTTAAATTTTATTTTGCAGATTTCTTAACAGAAATTGATAGCCACTTGCAATTTTCACTTTGTGGAAAGTCGCATATTCTTAAGCACAAAACTTTTCCCATGTATGCAGATATTAATATGAGAAAACTAACATTTGTGTCATAAGTTAAAATAAAATCCAGTTATCATGTTACTTTCCATTCCTTTTCACAATTTGAAGACAAAATACCTGTTAAAGCCATTTCCAATTTGAATAATTGTATAGTTTAAATAGAATATGGATTTTCTTTGTTGTGTACTTAAATTTCTATTGCAAAGTGAATGGTGGAGTAGCAGCAAAACCAAAAAAAAAAAAATCCAATCTAAAGAATATCCAATATTATAAGCATTTGAAGAAGTTCAGTATTTTCATTATCTACCAAAACCATCACAGTACTGAATTCCCAAACTCAATGGCATCAAATTGGGACACTGGCCCTTGCAAATGTTTGGAAGTGTTTCAAGCTTCTAAACTCTCTGCAATGGAAATCAATTTTTTCCCCTCATTTTAAAATGAGGGATGGATTTTAGAAAGGAGTTGGTGAAGAAGGTTGTTGTATATAATAGGGGAAAGATTCCCTCTTTTTGGAAGGTCTTTTTGATGGGTAATCAAAGATAATAGAATACTTTATTTATGCAATAATTGTGTATATTAGTGTCACTTATAATCTACTTAGCAATCTTCCTGTGCTGTTGTAACATTCAGGGACAGTGTTTTGCTTGGAAGTACTGCCATTGTAATAAAAGGGGAAAAATAAATTTTATTATAAAAGAACCAGTGGATGTCTGTCACTGATTCTAGCTGGACTATTCTCTTTCCTGGATGGACAAGGCCTTATTTCAAAGATGACAAGCCCCATACTTCTTTAGGATATGATGTCACAGAATAGATGTTTTCACTTGTTTTTCTTATATTGCTTTTTCCTCCAGTTAAGAGTCAATGGAGCTTTGTAGTTATGTTGCTGTGATATATTACAGTATATTTTGACCATGTTATCACTGCTTTCCACTTTTGTGTGATTTACCTCAAGAAAAACAGAACTATTATATAGATGTAAGATGATATCAGTTAATTAGCTTTCAGTTACAGAGCTGGCAGAAAGAGTTTGAGAGCTGAATTTAGCTCCTGAAAACTAGTCTCACCTACACAATAAAATTTGCATAGTAGAAATCAGATTCCCCCATTTTGCAGTTTGTATTTTTGCAGCTGCATTGAAACGGATAGAGTTACAATGAAATGTGGTATAAAATACCACCTCAGTGTATATGGGGGGGTTTAGTTAGTTAGTTAATTAGTTACAAGAAAAAAAATTGAACAGATGCTAAGATTATCTAGGCTAATATGCTAAGGTATTTAGTATTTCACTATGGATGTTAGGAACAGGATGTAATGAACATTTGCAGATGCATTATTAGTATGACAGAGACAATGATTAATGATTTCTCTTAGATACACCAACTATAGGTAATTTTACATTTTTGGTAGCAAACAACAACTGTTTACAGAATAGCAAAAAGCACAGTAATGGGAAATCATTTTCATAACTGAATGTGAAAACCTTGTTCCTACCAGAAGAAATAATTTATTGATCACTAAAACATTTTACTACATTTCATTACGGTATGTTGTTAAATCCTTGGAAATATTTGACTCCAGCCTTCAAAATAACTCCATCTGTAAGATACATCTAACAATCTCCAATATTTTCATAACTGCCTATGAGAATATACCTATGCCTATGATTTATTCACTTCTTTAATTGGTAGCAAAACCAATTTGGTGTATTATTTCAGTTTCTTTCAATCTGTATCAACTTATTATGGCTATTTGAGGCAGCTCAGATCAGCTTTATATCTGAAAACTTTTGGGATAGAAGACTGCACAGAATAGTATAATCTTACTCATTGTTTTGTAATATAGTAAGTGCTGACAACTTTTTCATAAAGCATTCAACATTGATTACTTAATTAGAGGCTTTATAGCAACATTTTTATGCACTGTTTACATAGTGACCATGCAAAGAGCTGCTATTTAAATCTATTGCAAAATTTGAATGAGGAATGAGTTGGGCAACTGCAAAAGCCAGAATATTCTTGCAGTTAATGAAGTTGAATGTTACTGTAAATGAGATGCTCTGTGTCTTTGTTTTTTATAGTTCCAAAGTAATGGTCAGTTTAACCACTTAAGCAGCATACTTTACTTAAAATTGTCATATGTGGACTACTTACAAAGCATTTCTCACTTTCTTTTTGCCCAGAACAACATGTTTGTATTTTAAAATCACATAGACAATAACCTGAGTACTTAGAAATAGAATTGAAATCAATTAGGATTTTGTTTTGAATATAAAAATGCTATTTAAATTCTGAATACTCTGAAAAGTTAAGTCTTAGAAGCCAAACGTGAAAAACTGATTGAAGGTATTTTGAAAAAATTACAAAGGATTTTATTTTATTGTTATTGAACTATCTTCTGAATACTTAATTTTTGTTCCCAAGCTTCCACTGCCCATTTTTCACAAATTTATGTCCATTGCTTTACCATTTCAAGCTTTCCTTACATATAGTCAGTGGAGAGAAACAGGCTTCTTAAAAGGTCATCAAAGGGGATTCAAAGAGCTTGTTAAGAAGGTAGATTTTTCCATTTGCATCTGGACTGCATTGGCAGGATTTAATCTGCTTGCATGCTCAGCAGGATATGACTTAGAGCAGCAACATAGGAAATACTAGATCTAGTGAAGTATCTGAATATACTGCATGGAAGCAGTACTGTTTGAGCTAAAAGAGTACAACAAACTCTGTTTTGGAGGGATGTATGTGTTAAAATATAACACTTAAATTTCCGAGTAAAGTAAAGGAGTAGACTGTAAATCTGAGTGTACCTTAACCTATAAACCTCACACTACAGATCCTTTTCTGTATGAGCACACTCATTATTCCTCCTCCATGGAAAGGAGACCATCGTACACGAAGAACTATCAAGTCAAAAAGCCAAAATGAGAAAATCTAGCTTCTACATAGTAGATTTTGCAGTAACTGACTAGAGATTTAGTTACCAGTATATACTTCTGGAAGACAGTAGTCTCATTTTTCTGAAGACATGTGACTGATTTTTTACTGTAAAACACACAAATAGTCTTGTGAATAAGAAACAAAATTGATATCTTTCTTTGTGGCTCTGCAGACAGCTGGTATTTTGCTGAAAACCGCATAGGGTTTTTTTTAAACATGATTGAGTTGAAATCTCAACTTTTCTTAAAGATGTTCTCTTCATATCAGAAGAAGTTTGAAGATTTCACTGGAATTAACTATAAATATTAATAATTCTAGAAAGATCGGAAAACAAAAATAAATACAGACAAATGCTTATATCCACAGCAAGCATTACTCTGTCTGACCTTTTGCGTATACATTTGGAATTCATAGTATGGCTTTAAAAAGTCCATTGAATAATAAATGTTGTGTGTAATTGTCCCAAGCTTTCATTTAAGAAGTAATAATGTAATATAATGGTAAGTAAAGTATTAGAAGTGAAGAAAGTTGTTAATTACAATGATCTTATTATAATCAGCTGCCAGAGAATCCTAATTCCCAACGAATTTAAGGGATTAGTCAAGTGGAGTGTATCATAAAACCAGGCACTTCATCTTTTGTTGAGCTAAATCTCAGCCAAATTTCGGGAGCATAGTTTAATGAAGGAAACATTAAAAAGAAGGAGAAATGTTTTAAGCTATATAAAATTAGGTTTTTTTTCAGCCCTAAGTTTTTATTTTCTTTACTATAAAATAAATGATTTGAAATCAGGCATATCTATTCAAGCCATAATTTTAAATAGATTTGCTTATATGCAACTGTTAGTTTGACAAAAGCATCATGAATTAGCAGGGAAAATGTAACAGGCAACTTTACTATTTTTGAAAGTAATGTGTAAATTATAAAATATGTAAATTAACTGACAGAGTTTTTAATTTGTTTGGCAATAAAAGTATACAGAAAGTACCAATGAAAATACAGAATAAATTATGTGGTCTTGTTTCTACTTTAGAATATTAAAACCTGACACTTCTTTGTTTGCTTTGAATATGTAAATTTTCTAGTAGAAGATTGAAAAAAACATTACCTTAAAAAAAATTCTTTCATCATCTATTTTTAGGTGGAGAGAAAAACAGTTTTTAGCAGTAGTTTACATAAATATAGGCTTGTTCCTGTATTTAGTGTTAGCACCATAGGAGCATATTTTTCTTTGAAGATTTTTTCAAACAGACAAGGTAACTTCAGGGTATTCTGTTCTTAGAAGGAAAAATATATCCCTAACTTTTAGGCACACAGAGAAGCAAATATTTATTTTCCAAGTTTGCAAGACACTAAATTGGAACAGGATTATGTAGTATCAGTTAATAATCATGGTAAATCAATTAAGTAATAGCTGGAATTAAAGAAACTGATCCAGTCATCTGCACTGGCTATAGCTGACAAATACACGTATTTCTATCTTAACCTCAGGCAGCAGTCGGAACGTCCTCACTCTCATCTAATAAGACCTCAGTAATCAACTGGAAAGTTTTATTAGGTGGAATATGCTGGTTGTTACATCCATAAGACTCATATTTCATTCTTTGCACAAGTTTTGTCATCTCCACATTGTCTATCACAGTGGAGATTGGGGGATGGATGGTTCTGGGCCATAGAAAAAGCCTGCAACTAAGAGACTGCATTGTTTTAAAACTGAATTCTATTTTGCTTTCCTTCTTGACTGGGCTACATACAGCATTTTGCCAACACACTATGTGAGTGGTATGCAAGGATATTTTCCAGCTTAAAGATGATAGCTCCCTCTTTTAGATCCCATTCTTCTTGACATTTAACTCAGAAGCTGCTTGTGTTACAGCTTTTTTTTTCTGATGTTACACTCTTTTGAAGGAACAGTGTCTTCCACAACAAAACTTTACTCCTGGTTTTGAGGTTTTTTCCTGGAACCTTTTAATGATGTATTTCTCTTTTATACCATAAAGGGTAGTTGTGTGTTAAGAAGTTAATATAAAGCATCACAACACCATGCAATATATAGTTGCGTATTCCATCTATTGCAGAAATTGTCTTGTTGCTATGAATTTACAATTTCTTCCCTGTTGTACTGCACCTTTTATATGTTTCTGTTATTTTGTTAATCAGTTACTTACTTAGATGGTAGTTTAAAGCTTTACTTAGGTGACATGCTAGGAAATACACTGCTTTGGTTTGTAAGTGAATTTTTAATAAAAGATATTTTCAGACATTAAGCTATATTTATATTTACAGTTGAGAGCAAATATAAGTAATGGAAGGCCAGAGAACATTAATTTCAATGATATTTTAATTGTCTTCAGTTCAAATGCTGGTGATTCAGTTAACACCTTTTACTTCAGATAAAAGTATGAAATGGATAGAGAAACAGCTGGCCTAAAGCAAAACAGATTTTCTCAATGGGAGAAAATGTGACAATAATATGCTCAAAATGTATCTGAAGTGTCTATAATGCTTTCAAATTGGACACCCTGGGAGGAAAGGAAGAGGAAAATTATTTGTTTTTTACTTTATATGGGGAATAACATCAAACTAAGGAAGCTCACTGAAATAGATTTGAACACAACAGCAGAAAGGTAAGTATTTACTGGTGACCTGGAATCATGTAAAAACACCATCTTACCAATCAGAATCAAAATTTAAATGGATCACCAAAAGAGGTGATGAAACAACACAGTCAAGGAATCTAATAGAAATTAGGATATGTATTTCAGGAAAATGAAATCTTGTTCAAAAGAAGGTAGTAGAAAGTGTGGCCAAGATGGTTTTGAGAAAAAAAACCTTTAAAACCTAATTTAATAAGTAATACAGTTTCGCAAAGATTAAAGAAGTGGGAAACTTAACGAAAGAGTCAACAGCAGGTCAAGGCCAAAAATATATTCAAGGACAATGTTACTGAAGGGAAGGGACAAAAAGAAGTAACTTATATATTATATTTCTTATATTACCTTACTGAGATAACAGGAGAGGTAGTGCATTGGAACCATTCTTTGGCTTGAAGGAACTGAGTCAAAATATGGAAAATAATAAACAGAAGCAAGTTGCTGGGATAAGGCAGTCTTTTCTGTGTAGTTCTGAAAGAGATAGATATGAAGCGTTTGAAGTACAAATGTTGACCTTGAGGTTAAGTTAGCCTTTCTGTCGAAGCAGTGGGAGGTGATGAACCTGTCAGAAATCATCCTTGATGAGCAGTTGGCCAATTTCCACAGTTAGAAAATTGGTAGAGATTATTAAAAAAAAAAAAAAAAAGTAGAACTAGGAGACACATTGTTCAACACGCTGAAGAAAAATCAATATAACTTTTGAAGAAGAATGTGGATCTTTTTGGGATATCTTAGAGCTCAACAAGTATATGAATGAAATTAAAAACAATTGATGTGATATAATTGAATTTTTAAAGATGTTTGGCAGTGTTCCATGAAAAAAGATTGTCTCTTAAGGGAAAAGCAATACAATGCATTAGGATAATATTTGATTACAAGGTAAGAATTGAAAGTTGTTGATGTGATGTCCAGTTTTATATTATCTAGGGAAAAAAAAAAAAAAAAGAAAAGGAAGGCTAGCACCAAAATCCCATATGTATTTTTCTTATGAATTGTGCTGTCCAATACAAATTCACATAAAATTGAGATGACAAAGTTCACATTATCACAAAATTATATGGTATAATCATATCTAGAGTCAAATGCACAGAGTAAAAGGTACATCAATTTCACTTCCGTTAAGTGCAGATAAAATGCTTATAGAACAAATAACCCTAATTATAGGCATGTGATGATACTTAGATTTTGGTTGTGAAGCATCACAGAATCACAGAATAGGTAATGTTGGAGGGGACCACTCTGGGTGACCTAGTCCAATGTCCCTGCTCAAGCAGGGTCATCCCAGAGCACATGGCACAGGATTGTGTCCAGATGGTTCTTGAATATCTCCAAGGAACAAGACTCCACAAGCTCTCTGGGCAATCTGTTTCACTGTGTGGTCACCTGCAAAGTAAAGAAGGTCTTCCTCATGTTCAGGTGGAACTTCCTGTCCATCAGTTTCTGCCCATTGTCTCTTGTCCTGGCACCACCAAGAAGAACCTGAATCCATCCTCTGACACCCTCCCTTCACATAGTGATAGACAGTGACGTGGTCCCCTCTCAGTCACCTCTTCTCAAGGCTGAACAGGCCCTGTTCCCTTTCAGCCTGTCCTTGTAAGAGAGATGATCCTGTCCTAGGTAAATTACCTTGAAATCATTATTGCTAGTCTTCTGCAGATTAGCAAAATTCTATCAGAATTATATTTAAGGATATTTTCCCTCACAGAGTATCCTAGCCAATGAGATACACTCTGATGAGGCAGTGTTAACAGAAAAATAAACAGATATAACACAAAAGTCATATTTGCTTCTTGTCTGCAGATACAGGAGAGTCTATTACTTAGCACTCATAGTTCAAGGAAAAATAGAATTGGAGTTTTTAAATATAGTCCTTATTACAAGGAAATAATTTCTGAGAAATGTAATTAAAAATCTTTCTTTCTAATACTGAGAAATAGATCTTTACATTATGCAATCTTCAGCTTGGTGATTTGAAATGTAAATAAGATTGTCTGGTTTGCTGATCACTAGAGATCCCAGCGACATGTGTGGAAGTTTCCCAGACAAAAGTTTCATGGGTATTTTTATTTCTTTGTCTTCTGCATGTTTTATATGTCAATTCTGTATTATTTTATTTTATATTTTCAGTTGGTATTTGTGCTCATAACTGTTCATTGACCAGTTATTTTGACTACTGCTCTGTTTTATAGTTCTTTCTGACCCTGCTTTTCTTTCCTGTGTTTCAGGAGTCCCTGTTCCTAACTTTCTTGGTTAGCTTTATTTACTTCTAATCTGACTGTGTCTATAATTGTGGATAATGTATTGTTTCAGTCCTTTTTTCTTCCTTCTTTTTCATTTTCTATAGTCTGAGTCTGAAAAGTGGGGATTTCTATCTTTTTAAAGTTAATTTAAAAGTCTGTGTTGCAAACCTAAACAGCAGTGATAGAAAAGAAAGCTGAGACTGAGTGGATTACAATGACCTTGGTGAATTTATAATTAACTGTCAGATCTCAAATTTAAAATTACAATCATTAACTGTTCCTGCAGTTTCCTTTTAAACTGCTGATGCACACACACTCAAAATATTGAAAATCACTTGGAAACAAAGCCATCATCATTTGGAAACCTAAAGCTTCATTCTAGTAGTGTAATAATATTTGCAGATGATTCAAGAAAAAGCTTATTCTTTATACCAGCAGTGATTCACTGCTAGTGCTCAAAAACAATTTGGATAAAAGAACATTCTAGAGACATGCAAATAGGCAGTATACAACAACATCAAGGGGTTTTGAATGGTCAATACGCTCATTACAGCCTCCCCAGCCCTAAAACAGTGAAAGTCCTATTACCAAAATAGGATTCAGGAGCTGATATCACTTATGAGCTTTATAGTAATAAGTAGATTCCTTCTTCTGTGAAGTTTGAAATGAACTCATAAAGTTACTGAGTTCTAAGAAAGCTCATAATTTCAACTTTCATCCTCACATTTTTTAGTTTTCTTCTTCTGCTTAGGAGCCATCACCATGCTCTTCGTCACGTAATAGGAATGATTCTTAAACCAAATAAGTAATGAAATATCATTTAGATATGAAGAGTGCACAGATGAATAAATAAGTAATAAGTAGGCTATATGACCTTCAAAAGGAAAAAAAAAAACATAAAAAAGAAGTTTCTCATTGGAAGAGATGATTATTTCTTGTGAAGAGATCTGTAAATCCTTACACTTTTTTGGTTCCTACTTTCTGATGCGTCAGTGTCTCAATTCTGCTATTGTAGCTAAAATGTTTTAAGCTTTGTTAATCTCTGATTTATTTTTACTTCTACACATCTGTCATATAATGTTCTTTTCCTCTTGCTATCTTAATATACTTGAAAGCCTCTGTAATGGTCTTCCCCAGAAGACTGCCAATTTTCTTTTCTCTTCTTTTTTTTTCATTTACTATGTTGGCAGTTAAATTGTTTTAAAATGATTGTTCGTTTTCTCTCAGAAGTTCCTTAAATATCATGTCAAGGCTTTGCTACAGACAGTTGACTTGAAAAGCATGTTTAAACTTTTATTTAGTTACTTTTTTTCAGCTGTGGAAACTATAAAACTAGTGTGTTCTTTCAAAGGAAAGAAGCTGTGCTGAGGCACAGGCTGACTGCAGAGACCTATTCCACCTCCATTTATTGTGAGCAGAGACTGTTTCACTGCAAAGACCTTTATTCTAGCACAAAAGATGTTAGAAAGCATTTTCTGCTATTAGATGGCTCCATTCTCAGAGCCTTCTACTTTAATTTCATTTTATTGGCAAAAGAAAACAAAACATTACTTAAATGAAGGAACACAACCTTATTGAGTGGGTGTTTCTGCAGTGAAAGACTCCTGGGAAGGTATCACACCGGGTTCTAATGGTTTTATCAACTGGAGCAGTGAGAAACATGAATGAGAGGAGAAATCTCACCATCCTCCAGCATGCATGGGAACACCAAGACATGGAGAACTCAGATCCCACCCATTGTTCTAGAGGAAAGCAGCACCAGAAGAAATTTTCATCAGCTGCACACAATTCCTTTGAAAGTTAAGAAACGTACTAATGCATTAAACATCACTTAAGATTGTAGAAGACTATACCACTGCAAATTAAATTAGTCCACTGCTCTCTGTTGAAAGAAAGCTTTCTTTCAGAAAGCGATTTCTTGCACTATTAGCAGAAAAATGAAGAATTAATAATAATAATTGCCTTCAATTTAGCTATTTTAGATTCAAAATTTACTAACGCATCTGTTAAACAGGGATTAAAAAATTCCTATTATTTAAGACTAATTTTAATCTGGTTATATTTTATTTTTATTTATTGATGAGTAATATATTAACTGTATTTATTTGGTATCTGATTATGCTATGGAATATTTTGAAATTTACATGCCACAGGCCTTGCTAATAAATAATTCATGATGTGTTACTTTACCCTGACATTTAAAAATGGAATCATTATATAGAATTAGATTTTCGGTTATAAAATTGGAAATCGGACTCTTCACATTTCCTTTAATATTCTCTCTAGAGTTTTGACAATTCAAAAAGGAGCATAGGATTTTCCATTTATGCTTATTCACTTTACTGCTCATCTAAAATGGACTTGAATTTACTCAGATAGGGCAGAAACGGAAATATATCTATTTTTCAACTAATTGTATTTGTTAAAAAAATATAGGAAAAATAAATAAGGAAGAAATAATTTTGCAAATTGATAATATTTTGCATATTTGAATAATAGGCAATATTATGAAAGAGCAATCAGGTATGAACCCATTCTACAACACCAAAAAATTTAGGATTTTGACCTTCTGCCACATATCAGTTTCTATTAAAAAATTCATTTCACACTTTTCTTACACTTGGCTAAAATGAGTAAATTTAGTAAAATAATTTTAAGCAACACATGATTTCAGCACTTGAGAAAACTATATGGAACTTTTGAAAACTCTGTGCACCACAGTTCCTTAAGAAAAAAAATGAATATAAATGAGATTTATAATTAATCATTAAATAGAGAGCAAGCATTGTTTCTAAAGTTGGGTTTCCCCTGAATATAAAAGTGTATCTCATAATCAGCTGTATAGAATCTGCTTTTTGTACCTCCAAAAAAAAATCTAGTTTTGTTTAAAATATTTCAAGCAGCAGAAACTGAATATACAAAGTTATTTCGCCTTGGTGATTTTAAAGGTGAAAGTTGATGAACTGTTAAATAAATTTACATAGAAATAATTTGATAATGTGTTTAATTGCATTTTATGTATTTATATGAACTTTATGTGTTAACATCAAAAGCACTTCCAAATTTTCTGCTGCTTCTCCTTATTTTAAAGAAAGAGATACTTTTCTCTTGAAATGTACTTCTTAAAATGTATCTATTTATGTTTCTCTGCTAATTATCTGCTATACAGATTCTGATTTCTTTGATTTTCTCCTTACAAGATATATTTTATTGATTATATATCTTTTAGAAAACTTTTGAAAATAGGTTTAGGCTCTTTGGGTTTTTGTTTTGTTTTCTTTTTAAGAATTGCCTTTAGGTGTTCTCCCATTTTGTTCTTTCTATTCATAATCTTTTTTTCTTTATGAGTTCCTCTTCTAGAAAATATAAAATAACCCATCACACTATAGCAGCTCATTTGTGGGTTAACACTGCCAGCACCAAGAATATTGAACAAACTTCCTTGTCGTCTTACAATAAATTAATATGGATAGATCCATAACCAATTATGATAAATAATGTCTCTTGTCTACTTTGATATCCTTAACCCATTGTGACAGATATTTATATCTCTCTTTCTTCCAGGAATCACACAAAAATTCAATAACTTCCCAAAAGTAGTTATGAGAATATCTAAAATTAATTTATTATGCTAGAATTGCTGGTAATTATTTCTCTAATCTTTATCTCAATCTACCACATCTTCAAAAAGTGGCCAAACTGCCCATGTTCTCATTCTTCTCTTTTGGAAAGTAAAAACCCCTAGTATTTCAAAACTTTCTGCTAATATAAGAATAGAACTTTTTTTTTCTTTTTTTTTAATAGCAAAAACTTGATGTGACGTTCTTGCTGAGACTTTACTGCTCTTAAATGGAACACAGATGTTACTTTCTCTGTCTACTTTGAAGCCTAGGTTAGAGATACCTTTCTCTACAGCAATGTTGTATTGAAACCCAAAATCTTTGATCTGTTAAGTTTTTCTGCAACAGTTGCTAGCTGCTTTTGATCTTTAATTTCTACATTTGCTTTTTTAAAGTTGATACTTAGAATTTCTCAGTTTGTTTTTTGTTTGGTTGGTTGGTTGGGTTTTTTGTTTTTGTTTGTTTGTTTGTTTGTTTGTTTGTTTGTTTGTTTGTTTGTTTGTTTTTAGATAATGCCATAATTTCTTCAGTTTATGTTAATGATTCAAGGTCTACTTTAGTAAATTTCTAAATTCCTGAGGGGATTTTCCCAGCTTCTGCTGGTCTCTATTTTAACTAACCACATTTAGATACATTTACATATATTGGCCTGAGTTTCTCTCTAATATTTTACATCAATTTTGATTGCATAGTTAGACTCTGTTGTGAAAACCAAAGACACTACAGTATGGAAATCTTCTATATTCTTAATTATATATTTTTTCTTTCATACTTCTTTCCAGCCTTATGCTGTTGCACTGTCTCTCTCTCTTTTTTGCTGTCTTTTTATTTCTAATCTTCTTCTGCTTTTCCAAGCAGCAACTAAAATATATATTTCTATATCAATTGTCTTTTACATATTCGCTGTATTGTCAAAGCAGCTTTAGGTGTTTCATCACCTTCACATTTGCGGACTGATATTCGCAATAAATGTACCTTTAATTTGGAGCTTTAGAATAAATGTCTGCCATTTTTATATGTTATAATGTCCTTTGCATGACTTTTAAAATTATTTTATATCTATGGGGTGATAATTCAGTCACTATATTTGTTTTCTTTTTACCTCTAACCGCTACAAGAAATCATTGCAACTGAAAATCTCATAATTGGACTACAAAGGATAAATAGAATTATATTGTATTACATGAGACTAGGAAAAAGAGCATCCAATGATTTAATACATGTGGAAGTTTGGGCTGGTATACAGTTAATTTTCTTCACAGTAGCTAGTAGGGCCTGTTTTGGATTTTTGCTGGTTTTGATAATACCGGGGGGTTTTATTACTGCTGAGAAGTGTTTACAAAGAGTCGAGGCCTTTGCTGCTCCTTATACCATCCCACCAGTGAACAGGCTGGAGGGGCATGAGACGCTGGAAGGTGACACAGCTGAGACAGCTGATCCCAAATTATCAAAAGGATATCCCATACCTTATGGCATTATGTTCAGCAATAATACAGGGAGGAAGTTGGCCTGGGGCCACTGATCAGTTAACTTGCAAGGCATTGGTTTCTTGATGGTGAGCAAGAGTTTTCATTTGTGTTACTTGTCTTTTGTGGTTTACATTTCTCTGTTATTTTCCTCTTCTCTACTTTCACCCTTCCACCCTTTCAATTCTCTCACTCCCCCACAAGGGCAGATGAGCAAGCAGGACTCTGTGGTGTTTAGTTTCCAGCTGGGGTTAAACCACAATAATATATTAAATTTCATAAACATAAATCATGTCACTAAGTAATTATTTTTCTGAACCTACTCATTTAGATTAATTGAATACTAGGTATCTTAGACTGGATTTTGAAACAGTGATCTGTTAGGTTAGAAGTCAGTATCCCATTACTATTCTTCAAGGCATGCTTTTCCTCCCTTTTCAGACTGTATGCACGGTTGTTCTTGTTTTTTGATTGTATTTGTAGCTGTGTAATCAAATTTATCTGCATGACATAAAGCCATATTGTGCCATTCATTTTTAAGCAGTATTCCCCATTGATTCCATTGAGAACTGCTGCTTAAAAATGGATGGTGCAATATGGCACTTAAATCTGCAAATACAATTAAATTATATTAGATCTTAGCTGTAGGAGCTAGAAAGTAGGTGATCTGAAAGCAAGAGTAGGAATTAAAAACTTCAAGCTGCATAAAAACAAAGTTTGATAGCAAAAATATTAACTTTTTAAGAAAGATTAAGAGATTTGAAATTGCTTCTCATACTTATGTAGTCCATTCTTCATTTTTTTTCTTACTAAACTTTTACCTTGTGCATTCTTTCTTTTCGTTAAACTGCAAAGGTCTGATGAAAAACATATGAGCAATAAGCATGACTGGGGCATTTAACACTGTACTGTTTTGCTAGAGGCACAGAGAATTTGACTTTATAACAGTAGTTAGGCATAGATTACAATAATCTATTGTTCTGCTGGGTGATTTTCCCTCTGTGGTTTTCAACTACATTTCTTTTACAACTACTGAAATTTGAGAGAAGGTGTCACTCTGATGGTAATGCATTTTATATTGCATTCTCTATTTACTAATGCACTGCTATAATGAGGTAGAATGTAGTTCTTTGACAAAGGTACATGAATACTAATGATCAAGGTGGGTAATCTTCCAGATAAAATGCTTGTGAATTTACATACAGAATAGGTGATACTTTGTTGTTTTTGTGATAGGGTTTTTCAAGTGCTACAGGGGATGTTATTTTACAAGGCAATATGCCATTAAAGTTGAGCACACACAGGAACTTTTTGCCAAAAACGTTAAAAATGTTTCAAGGAAATAGTGAGAAATGCATCAACACGCTGATCTTCATTACATTCTTCATCATAGTCAAGTCCCTTGCTCTCCTACTGTTGCTCCATTCCTGACCCTGGAAAGCAGGACAGGGACAGCATACTGCATAACATTTTGGTGAATAAACTAAAATAAGCTAGAGCATAAATAAATACATAAGGGAATACAGTATTTTAGAGTCTAAGCAAAGAGTATAAAAAAAATAATGAAATACTATTGGAGAGTTGCTTTAGAAAATATCAGTTGCCTCCTGAAGGTTTTTTTTAGCTGGTTGTTCGGTTGGTTGGTTTATTTTATTCTGCAGGATGTTTTACATTCCAAGGGGAACGCTTCTCAGCATTTGTTGCATTTTTGTTTGTTTGTTTGTTTTAACAATTTATATTTGTGAGTGTGATGGGTTTGCTAGATTTTTTACTACAGGTAGACTTTTCAATGCAGAGCATTATAATTGAACAAGTTGATTTTCACAACTTATACGTCTTTGACTTTGTATTCATAAGGAAACTAAATAAATCCTTGCACCATAAAACTGAAACAAAGGCAATGAGACCTACTTACCTAAATTAAGCATAAATGAAAGTCAATGGCTTGCATGGTAGTAGTGGAACTTTTACATCCATCCAAACAACTTGATGTTAGCTGTTTTCTGGAGGCAAAAATATATGTTTGCATGAGTTAATATTTTCAATTCACTGTAGCTATGGATTCATGTCCATCTTTGATTTCTGAGCATTAATGTTTAGTGATCGTCAGGGTAAAATCTCTTCTTCTTGAAACTTTTTGGCATTTTAAATTAAACCTTTCCCAAAATGCAAGGAAGGAAACGTAGTCAGTGAACTTTCTAAGTTTACTAAAATATCAAGCAAACCTCTTCCTCCTCCCTGATAAACATCCAGAAATGTCTTGGAGGAATGTCTGTCTGCTATAAGAACTAAATAATTTACTACCTAATGATTTACAAAATTTAACATTTTCACAGCTTGTAAAGGTCAACTGGATGCTTACATCTTGAACCAACTTCCCTTTATACTAGTTGTTTTTGAGACCCAGGAATGTGAATTCTTGTGAAGATAAAGTGTCATTACAGAAGCAGTTGGAAAATCAGAGGCACACAGTGAGGGAAAAGGTAAACTCAGAAAGGGCAGAGTGAAAAAGTCCAGAATGAGAAGACCAAGGAAAGAAATTCAAGGAAAGAAATACTCAACACTTTATGTTCTTGCTGCTGATTATATGTTGCATATGTCAGAGTGACAAATAGTACATGTCTAACTGCAATCTGTACTGAGCACATTGTAGCAAAGGCTGCAGACAAATCTTGTTGAAAGACTTTGCACCTGAAAGATCCTCACTAAAAATTGTGCTTCAGACTTGTACTGTGTCTCTTCTCCCCTTGTGTGAACAGATATGTTCCAGCTTCTCTTGTGTGAACGGATATATCCCACTATAAATCCAGTGCAGATGTATGTTGTTTTCCCAGTGTGTGGGAAAAATGTTTAGATGTTTCAGACAAAGTGTTATGTGAACATTTCAATTATCAACTGTAAAAGAAAATTGTATTAGCTTCACCTTTTAGAAACTTGGAAGTTATTTTAACCATACTTCAGTATTAATGAGAAAATGAGAACTGTCAGATTTTCGAAGGTGCTAGGCTTTTTTTTTTTTTTAATTTGCAAAAATTGTTGGGTGTAATGACTTTTAGAGATCTATAAGCAGTTTTCAGTGAAGCTATTTTGTGACTTTTTTTGTACCAGCTGTCATAATACTACCTTGCAAGTATCATCATATATTTTGTCTAGATCTATACATAGGTAAATATATTTTGCTCTGTTTTAAGCATACTAGTGTTAGAACCCTTTTTTACAATTAAGATAATGCCTTTACTAATTGCATAACCTGTAGGAATAAAAAATAATCTGGTTATAAAAAAAAATATTTATTTTTCTTTATAAGTAAAGGCCCACTATATTCTGAGGACTATATTTAGCTCTTAATTTTATTTTAAGTATTACTTTTGTATACTAAGACTTTAAGTTTCATCAAGGGTGAAATTCTGTTCCTTTTTGTGTCAATGCCATTGACTTTAGTGGAACTGTAGTTTTACCCTAAATTTGCACATTATTTATATCTGCTGATGAGGAAGGTGTAATAATGATATGAATGCTAGAGTGGGACAGTGGTATTGGTCTTTGTAGCTTAATTATTCAACTCACAAACAGTAATGAGGGAATAGGAGTTAGGGATAAGTTTTTTTGGCGATCTTATTTCTCTTATTTTAATGCTTTTGTTGCTTATATTCCCATATTCTCTTCTGTTTCATCCAAAATCTGGAATAGAAAATCTTGAGTACTTACAAGCTGGTAAGCAGATCTGTTTTTATCACAAATATTTGGCACATTTAAATAGTGAAGGTTTTTTACTTTGTGTTTTTCCAGTAACTCGTGGCAAATAAGTCTCTGCAAATGATGCTCAGCCAAGGCACTTGCTACTTCTTGGGAAAAGTCACAATAGTTCTATTATCTAAATATGTTTTCACAAGAAATCATGAATTTGTAACATTTCACATGGTAGTGGATTGAGGGAAGGCACTGAGATTACTCTTTTAGCCACAGAGAACGATATTCTGTGTACGTGTGGTAGTCAGTGCTTATTCCGTGTGTCAGGGCGTGTGCCCACCTTCTGTACAGAGCATCACCAGGACCTCAACCTGATCTGGGTCCTGACAGGTTTGCTTAGCTCTGATATATATGCCACATCTGCCACATGCATACACCTGTGCACAAGCAAAAGTCAAGACCCTTCTGTTGTCATATTTCAAATACCGTGACTTTCACACCAGCCCATTAAATCATTTCCAAATTGTGTATGCAAACTGGAGCAGTAGGGGCCATCTGCTCCTGTTCCAGGTACACAGTCTGTCAGACTCTGAAGTTACACCATACTGAAAGGAATCCATGCTAATGCAAATTACAGAAATCTGTCCTCAAAGTGATGGGGCCTTAACCTGCTACCTTTTAAAGAAGTGTTCTTTTCATGGTATACTCCACCAAACATTTTCTGTGAATTAACTAAAAGTAGCCTTAAAATTTATGATTTGTAGCTACACTAATAAATATATTGTATTTAGTATGACAAGTACTGAGATAAAGTCTTCTGGAATAATAGTAAGAAAACCATCTTTTTCTTGTTCAGTGTAATTCATGAAGTATTGATGTTTTGAGAGAGTACTACAAAAAAAAAAAAACATTTGTGTTTAGCAAATGAAGCATTGAACACTACTTAATTTATAAATTCATATCTTAACAGGAATTAAATTTGTTAAATAGGTAAGTTAACACTAAGCTCATTAAAAAAGTTTTTAAAAAAGAGAAAAATTATTCTAAAGAGATGCCATAATCTTGAAAATAGGTTAGGGTTAAACCTGAATTAAAGCCCTAAATTACGAAGTCTGTGTGACAAGCAGGTAATAGACATAGGAAACCACTAACATTGAATAATATTTAATATATATGCACCTGTACATCTGATGAAAAAAAGAAGAAATAACAGTTTCTTACTTGACATTTTTGAATAATGCCAAATACTAAGTTTTGCTGTAAACCTTAGAAAAATACATTATTGTGGTAAAAAGCATTTGTATCTCTCTGCCATTTTATCAAGTATTATAGCTGTGGTAGCATAATGATATTTCTGTGATAAAGAAAAGTATGTGCTCATAACTTTATATATATAAAGTTATAAATAATTGAGATATAAGTAAGTGGTACATCATGTTCAGTCAAGAAATCCTGACTTTCTTATTTCAGTAGTTGTAGACATTATTTTGCATTATGAGTGCATTAACATGAGTAAGAATTTACTAGTGTGCAGAAGGGCTGTATAATCTATGCTCTTATAATAGTATAAAGCATCATCTGAATGAATAATAGTTTTGTATGCTGTAAATAATAGCATACTGCATATAAACCACATCATTATTTTTATTAAGGTGGCTTATAAATAGTAAAGAAAAAAATAATTGATCTGGAAAACTGCAGAGTGCCATCAATTCTCTTTTGATGTATGAGAAAATTGCACATACTCAGTATGTCACAGGATGTACAAATTCAATCCAGTGTAGAAGTGTAATAAAATTTCCTGTAATAGCATATACCAACATACAACAAATCAATTTAAACTGATTTTTTTAATGATATTACATTTTTAAAAACTGATTATCTTCGCTTTCTAGCACCCTGTGGAAGCCGATCAACAGGTTCTGAAGGGACTGTATTATCACCAAACTACCCCAAGAATTATAGTGTTGGTCACAACTGTATTTACTCTATCACTGTTCCTAAGGAATTTGGTAAGTAGGTTTAGTCTCATGCATGCCTTTTTGTTGCTTGGATACTTTCAAAAATTCTCGATGATTTGTATGGTTGCTTTTACATAAAAAATAATAATGTGAATAAGCTGTTTTAAGCTGATACTCTTATTAACACTTTTATCATTTTATAGTGCATTGTTTTCTCAAAACACTTATGTTTGCCTTTATCTGAAATTAGTGTTCAGTATTTTTGTCTCACTGTGATAACTAACGTAACTTAGAGTATTACTGTGGTGCTAACCAAATGTGGTAGTGGTACCACTTCAGGTTTTTTTTCACCCAAGGTCATGTGCCTTTGCTCTAGAAAGTGAAGCATAGCTCCAGTATGTCCATGTAAGCAGGGGAAGCAGTGTTTATCTTGAATACTTGGTACTGTTGCTCTTTTAACCCTTGGCTTCTCTGCATCGTGAGGCAATGGCATAGTCTTTACTGGCAGATGAAATTAGAGCAGCATGTGTCTGCTTGGGTTTTGTGGATTCTCTGAACCTCCGTCAAAACTTCACATCCATACTAATATTTTTTCTGTTGACTAGACAAATATTTTAATGGTGTCTTCTGTCCCATACAAAGACCATTTTATCTCCCTGGATTAATGAATTATTTTATCTCACTTTATTATTAAACAATGTCTATGATAACAGCTGATGGTTTGTTGTTCACTTTGACTTCTTGGTAGGCAGTATGCCACATACTGAGTATCATTTAAGCTTTAAATATCCATGCTTTAGATTTATGCTTGGATAAGCAAGACTTCATTCTGACCCATAGCTCACATTTGTCAAATAACAGGTGCCTGGGGATGGGGATGGGTATTTATTAACCTTCCTTCATGTTGATTCTGCAAACATCTTAGCCAAATTAAAGACAGTGCTCCAGCTGCCTGGTGTCCATCTGCCATACTCATGATATCTGAACTCCCTTAATATCCAATTAGATTGTTCTTGTGTATAGTGTAGAGGTGCATAGACTACTACAAAGTAAATAGGTTTTTAAAAGTGTTGTCTCCTAAGTCATGCCGATCTCTCAAAAAATATTAGGAAAAAATTAAACACATTTGCAAAATTCTTTTTTTCTAGCTGTTAGAAGTATGTACTTTTGACACAGCTAATTTTTTTTAGATAAACTGTAAAGTTTAAATCCTCCTATTTTTCATCAAATCTGATTTGATATCAGTATACTGATACTTCTTAGTTTATGAAACAGATATCAACATGTAAAGCCTTAAAATTATTACAATAAAGAATTCAAAATGTTAATTATTTATACTTCATATTTTTGACATTCTGGATTGAAATGTAGTTTTGTGATATCCAGAAATAAAGCCAGATTTCCCAAAAAACCACATGGAAATGGGGAAAAATCCCACTGCCCTGCATAGTTACTTGGAATAATTTGAGAAATGCTTGTTTTCTTATATACTAAGCATGATAGTAACAGTATTAAGAAATTCTGTTTGACCGTTTCATAGTGATTAGACAAAAAAATGCTGATGCAAAAGAAAGGTTTAGATATGCTTAACCATAGCATACAAGGATTCAGTGACATATTGTGGAATATAAATATGATAGAATATGTAAACTTTTTGTCCGTCCTACCTTGGGATAGACTTTAACATTTTTCTTGTATTTAAATAGTGTATTTTGACAATTAGTTCAGGTACCTGTAGAATTTATCATGGATCATATTTGATCCACTTTTGTGCATGAAGAAAAGTGTGTTGAAAGAGGAAGGTAAAAAACATATCTGTAGTAACCACTCAAAATGAGGATGACATGACACGTTGTAACAAGTGTAAAAGCAGATATTTCCATTTTATCCGCTTTTTTCCAATGATACTCCTTCAGTAATAGGAAGCAAAATTCCTTGCACCCAGAAGCTCACATTTCAAAAACTGAATCTTTCTTTGAATTGTACACTGGTGTACAATTTTTTTGTAAGTTATTAATATAGATTTTTTCCTGACCTGGGCTCTTTCTGTAATCTATCATTACTAAAATTATTCCAGTAAAAAACATTAAGAAAAGCAAAGTAATTTTGACAATTGATTTAACTGAAGTTTTTTTTTTCATTCAATGCAATTATTTGTCTCAGTCTGAAATTTCACAGTATGAGTAATGAATGTGTTTAATCTAATAACTTTTATCTTCCCCTCATCAAAATATATTTAAGTAGAGTTGCACAGAAGAAAAGACATAAAATTGCAATGCTGAGGTCTTTCAGATCAATTTTAGTAAGTAGGAAATTTGTTCCTGTAACTCTGTTGTTTTGGGTCCTGATAGAAGACATTGCATTAAGAGTCTTCACTTGCAATTCTTGAAATGTAGGAATCACTCACTGACAAGATGGTCACAAAAGAAATCTGGCCTTTGTGGAAAAAGACACCAGATTTCATATTCAATTCACTTGGTAGTATGCATCACATCGCGTAGATTTGACAGAGATTATTCACAACAAAAAAAGAGTCAAAAAAACCTTTTTGAGAATGAAGGGGTAGTCCAGCAAAGCTGCTGGTATTAGATAATTTAAAGTAATTTTCCTAAAGAAAACAGCAACAAATCTGTAATCTTCTCTATGGTTCCAACTTTCAATGTGAAATACAGCAATCAAATACTTGCTGCGTGGAAACTCTTCAAGAACTGTTTTGGCATCCAACACAGTATATGAGAACTTTTAACAAAGATCAGTTAGAGAAAAAAAAAAAAGGAAGAAAAATATAAAACCTGGTCAATATAGACAAAACCCACAAACAGTGTATTAAGCATATTCAGTGTGTAGAAGGCAAGTCATTGGCCTGGATTAGTTTTTGATGGACTGAAAAAAACCCGTATTTCATCTGCAGCTTCTCAGGTTCTCAAGTCAAAAATTCTTTGGAAAAGTCATTTAAATGTGGACTTTTTCCCAGTGTTTCATTATTCTGTCATGCAGAATCACAGTTGCAATATTTCATACCATGACAGGTTTAAGCTACAAGATAAATGTTTCAAAAAAGCACACAGTGTGCCACAGGCAAAATCTTTTGTAAACATGGAAGACTCAGCTTCTTTGACGCTCTCCCACTGTTATTTTAAAGTGGTGTAACGATTGTTAATTGTTCAATCCTGAAATACGGCTTTGGTTATAATTAAAATGCAGATTTTTGAGATTTTATTTTTTTTTCCCCTGATGGACACGACCTAATTTGTGTGCTCTGCTCTGTATAATAGTGTCATTTATAATTATTTTTAAATTAATATTTTTAACAGTAAAATAGGTTTTGTATCAGCTGGCCTCAGCAAATGGCATTCCCTTTTGTTAGAGCAAAAAAAAAGATTGAACATACATGGTGAGGTATGGAAGTGTGACTTTGAGCTGTGCTATCAGAAAATAAATATATTTTCTCAGTTGCCATCAGAAATGATGAAATTTAAATTAGAACTATCTTTTCCTACCTAGAAGCTAAAAAATTAATTGGGAAAATGTCTAGTTTCCATGGAAACATTTGCTTTACCTCTACAGGAAAATATAATATTAAAAAAATTGCAAGAATTTTATTGATAAGAATGATATTTTGGGACAAGGTTTCTTAGAATTTTGGCAATGAAGGTAGATCCAGTTTGCTTACTGTAAACAGGGAAATTTAGTTCCAGTATTCTCTTCAATTCCTGAATAAGTGGCTTATATTCATAGACACATTTATGCCATTTCCAGCTTTTGCTTATGTCTCTTCTTGAATTTCTAGGAGATAGACCTGAGTTATTTCATATTAGCAAGATATAGAACCAAACAGCTGAACTTTGGGATTATTGTTATTTTTATTATCAATATCCTTGAAATAATCTTTTTTTGCCAATTACTGGAAGGTAAACCTACAGATTTTATTCTCCCAGTGAAAATACACATTGACCAAGCAATGGTGTCAACAGGTGTTTTCTGTCCGACAGCTCACTGCATCTACAGTTGTTAGACATCTTAACAGTCATGTCACAGTAAAGTTATTTCAGTACTGTTTGATTTGATTTCAAACTCAGTTTATATTTGGAAAGAAAAAGATAGGCAAGGACAGATCATAAGTAGCAGAACGTGCCAAGTAACAACCTCACATCAAGAGGGAATGAGAACCAAATGGTATTAATGATAATACTTAGCTGAATTACAGTAAAACATTTTCTTTAATAACTTGGATCAATCATCACTGCTGTGTACATCTTAATATAATTTAAGAAATGTGGCAGATGCATATGGACTGACATTTTTAAAATGTGGAGGGTTTAGCTCTCCATCTTAAGTTAAAATGGATGGAAATGTCTGGCTGAATTGCTAGCATCAATATTTTTAAACATAAACTAAATGATTATTGAATTAAGTACGACTTTGCTGAAGGGGAGATAGAAATGAAAGAATATGATTGAAAGTATCAAAATGCCACCAAAGGCAGGAATCTGATCCTGCTCCTACCCTCCTTTTTTACAAGCAACCACTTCAAAGTCTGTGAGACTGCACTGTTCAAACAATGGTTACATGTCAACAGGATGCAGCGAAACCACAAAGACTGCTCCAAATGCTTGAGTGTCCAACTGTATAAAGGTTCAAGACACTAATTTCAGAAGAAAGAGGCAGTGATCCAGCTTGTACACTGTATTTTATAAAAAGTCAGCTCACCTTTCTTTCCCAAAAAGAGAATGACTTCCAATCAAAATTACTTCCAAGAAAAAGGACCATTTATTGTTTTGTTTTTTTTTTTTCTTTTAGGTAACCACAATTTTTTTTAAGAAAATATCTCTATATTTTTTGTATTTGTTCACAAAATTTTTGCATAAAACATAAAAACTGACTATCAAAGGGCACTTCATAGAAAAACTAAAAATATTTTAAAAACATGTATCACTTAATCCAGAAATTCAATGAAATCCAATTTAGTTGAGTAATTCAGTTTTCTGGTTTGTTTTGTCAGTTTTCTAAAATATAGAGTGAACATCATGGAATACTGAGGATGTACATACAAGTATTTATTGTTAACAATAGGAAGAAGTATCTGCTGTATAAGTAATACCAATAGATGATAGAAAATTCACACCTCATCCTTTTTCCTTGACATTCTTTTAACTCTGTTGCCATGTTGTCATTTCTCTTAGCACCATTGTGTTACTGCAATATTTTCAAAAAATTATTTGTACTATTATCTGAAAACATTAGAATGATTCTTAGTAAATTCTTGAAACTAAACTTCAAGAGCTCAGAATTAAAAAAAATTTTGGCAGTCTTTTACTTCAATTTTCTTCATTCAGCTAACTAAGCTTCATTCGAAAGTACATAAACAGGAGTTCATCTATCATAGACTTTAGAAACCCTGGCCAGAACTGAGAGATTGTTGTGCAAAGGATATCAGGCAGACACAGAAGTAGTTTTCATCCCAGATATAATAAGTTTAATAAAGGTAATACTTTTATGTAATATTTAATTATAGTTGCTGAAGTAATTATTTTTAATGATGTATTATCAGTATGGAAACATTCACAACGTTGGTGTAAATGCTGCTTTACGTCAATTTAGCTCATTGCCAGAATATTGTTTGGATTTCAAATTTTCTCTGAGTGAACTTAACATGGTAGGTATATGTCTTTTCATTTGACTCTTTTTTTAAATTTAATTTTGAGAGTTAATGAAGAGCACTGAAGAGGGTTGAGCATGGAGTCAGGTTGCTTAGAGCCAGATAAATATGTAGGTTGTGTGCATTGTGCTTGAAACAAATTAATGCACCCTCCTACCACAATAGAAATTTAATATTCTCAGTGTTCGTTCAATGTGCATTGAATGACTGAGTATGAATTTATTTTCCACTATTATTTTGATTAAATATGATAAACGACCTATTTTTTCTGAAATTTACTATGCACAAAATTAAGCATCCAAAGACATGGCTCATTTTTTCCTTAAAGTAAGAGATTGTATAGCTATATAATGAATACAATAAAAATAGGTAGAATCTGGCTCATTGTATTCTGTGCAATTTAGCAAGAAAAGAATGTGCAGGTGTTGAGCCAGAAATAAAATCTTAGAAGTCTATCTTCTACATACTAAATGGACATGAAAATCTTAATGAAAAAAAAAAAAATCTTCATCCATAAATGTAAATTCTGGACTTTTGGAGTCAGATACAGTGACAGGGTTTGTGTTTTAATCTGTATAATCCAAGTGGGAATGATCTAAATCTGTGAATGTACCTAGTCTTGAAGTGCTACCCTTAAACACTGCAGGTTTAAATGCACATAAATTTTAGGCTTGCATGCAAAGCAAATAGGTGTATATATTACATATGTATGCATGTAATTGAATCCTGTGCTGGAATACGTTTCCTCTTGTTTTAGTTATACACCTAATTAAATAGATATCCAATCTAAGACATTCAGATTCTTGCTCTAATCAACAAATAGAGATACATATTCTCATGGTGTAATTCATCCCATCTGAAACATTTATCTGCAATTTGTGAAAGAACATAATTTATTTGTAATGTAAAAGAAACAGCACAGCCTTGTTTTATCGTATTTGTTCTGGCAGCTACCATGGGTTAAACGAATTAGAAAACGTTGTTGCATATGTGATCTGCATCCATCCTGCAATCACACTGCACACACATAACTTCATGATTTTATCTTATGCATATGTGGTAAAGCTGGCAATTTCAGATATGTTTCAGAGAGCAACCATTTAGTGGCTTGAGATTGGATGATTCAAATTCAAGCTATTCTTAGTGATTCCTCACCTCAAATGTTTGAAACCTAACAATGGGGGTGAATAAAATGTGTGTCTTATTATTAAGTGTATATTTCACAATATCTCTCCTTCTTTAAGTGTTGTTGGACACATGCTTAAGAAGAATTTAAAGCGATGGACTACACTATGTTAGTTTTTCTACAGGAACTGGAACCCATAGCCTGTTAGCCTATCTTGAGAATGAATACCTAATGGATTTATGTTTCCACCTGAAAAAGGAAAATGAAAGGCAGGATTGGTTATATGCTGGAAATAATTTTTGTTGTGGTTTTGGGAGGGACTTTAGTGAGTATTAAATATCCTCTGCTCCAGAATATCTAATATTCGTACCTAAAAGTGTTATTTAAAATATAAATATTTTCCAAATTTGGTATAAAAATAGTTATAGTACAAGAATTTAGGTTATATACACAAAATATGAAATTATTTATTCTTTAATTTAAGATGTTATTCCTTTGAAGAATATTTTGCTTCTTTTAACAAGATTGTGCCAAATATTTTTATTTTTCATTGTATTTCAAGCACAGAGCAATAGTACTAATCACTTTTATTTAAATATGAGTAGTCCAGTAGCAAAATATTGTATATCAAACATACCTGGTAGATAGTGAATATATATTTTTATCATTATTTCAAGTACACACAGATTACTGTGCTACAGGCTTTTCATAGAATAGCTGGAGCTTGCAGTCTAAGATTTTTTGAAGAATAGAGGTGAGCATTAGTTGTATAACTATTAACTTCTGGTTTGCTTTTCTTATTCAAGGACAAGTTTGTGTTATTGGATGCTAACTGTATAAATTACAGAAGTACCAGAAGGTCATTTCACATCCCTTTCCACGTAACTATGAATCTCCTAGGTTCTTAGAGGAAGGACTAGATGGTTTTATGCACTCAAACTCACAGCTGGGGAGTATTTAATTCATTGGTTCAGTGCTTAACATGCTTGCCAAGTGAGCAGATGCCAATAAAAAAGTCACCATAGGGTGATATTTCAAGGACCTCAAACTATTAAATGTATTTTTGAAACGAACTTTAAAGAATTTTGTTGCTTCATATGATTTGAAGTCACTTTTTCAATGCTGTTTTTAGATTTTTTCAATAAAAAATGATTAGTTTTGGCTCAAATGTTAATGATATGTTTGAATATAATAATGGCCAATTTAATACAGACTGTGAAATAGCTTAAACTATTGAGTTTGACTATAAACATATGGCAGCAGTATAGCTGTCTTTTTAATGGCCTAAACCCAAAGTCGAATGGTAAGACCACATCTGTGGTCTTCAAAGAAATTCACAGTTCTCGAATAAGTAAAATAATTTGACTGTAATGTGAATTGATGAAAGGTTTCTGAAGACTTTTTCTTTTTTTTTTATTTTCTAAGCAGTGTGACTCCAGCTGCTCCAAATATCTAATCATCAAATCTTGTTCAAAGAAAAAGATGTAAATAAAATAGCTGAAATTAGTCCAGGTTTCTGGTTATTCCAAATATCAGAGGAAAGACTACATTACAATCACCACTCACAAGCTTTCCGATACATGTTACTGTCCCAAGGAGGAGACTGAATGGTGGCATATTTTCTGAACAATTCTGTTTTCTGTTAAGTTTATCTTTTAGGACAAGAATTCAGTACTTTGGCAGGACAATAGCAAAATCTTGCAACTCCATTTATTAGGTAATTTTTCATAAAGTTATATTAATAATGAAGATGTCATTTTTACTCAATCTCTGCATGAGTAAAAAACTGCTTTCTCAGTCTTCAAGCCTAGCCAGTTGTGGGGACCAGGCCTTTCTTTCTCTTGGGCTATGTGTTTTTTTGGTTTTAGTGGTTTGGGTTTTTTTGCTATGTTTCTCCCCCTCCACTGCATTTTCCTATTTTTTAACTCCAAAAATCAATAGGAAACTCATCCTAACAGAACAACTGTAGAAATGCCCACTCCCTGATACATGTTTCAGCTTTTGACAGTTAGAGACAGAGAGACCTGGATGGGGAAACTATGAAAAGTCAGTGTGACCATGGCCAAGTTTCCATCCTGAAATATTCTGATATATTTCAGGGAAGAAGCTCATTAGGCTCAGACAAGGATCAAGGAACTGCAAAATTTTCTTTTACAAAAACATCTTCTGCTTGTAAAATGGTTCGCTGTTAGGCCCTGTTTACACAGTTGTAATCCATATTTCTCACTTTTCCTCTTTGTTATATTCCTTTGGATATAAAGCAATTCTCTTTCAAGTAAGATTATATGTAGTGACTCAAATATTTATGTTCACCACTGTATACACAGATACAAACTTCAAAGATTTTTGATTTCTCTCGGTGACTTCTATTTAATTTCCTTTGTTCAGCAAACAAATAAAAAGGTCTTTGCAGTCCTCACTATATTTTGCTTTGTGTTTCTTCCATGTGTATTCTGGACTGCAGAACTGGCTGATTATTCCACATGCTTAAAAACAGAATCCCAGAACAATCCATTTTACTGAAAAAAAAGGGGAGAGGGGTGTTAGTCATTTGCTGTTTGTATCCAGCTGTTTATTTATAGAAATTTTTAAAGAAATTTTCTAGTTGAATTTTAGATAGAGCTGAATTGCATCTACTCTGATAACATGAGTAAATTTCAGGACAATGTGAATAAATTCTCTAAGGGGAAAAAAATAAAACTAACTTGGAAGTCAGGTAGTTACACATATTTTGTGGCAAAAAAAAAAAAATCCCACCTCTTTATAAGAGTTTAGAACTTGAATTGTGTTTTGGAAAGTCGTTAAAAGACTGTCAAAACATGGCTATTTGGTGAGAGGAAATTGCTTTGAGTTGTTAGTGAGAATTTCTGTTTTTGGAGGCCATCATGGAAACAACTGAAGGATGACAGTCCTATGGTTTCTGAGAGGTGGCACCTGAGGTATGTCAGTAAGGCAGGAAATTGGAGGAGGACCATATAATTGGATGATTACAAGGGATGAATAGTGAAAGAAGGAATGGGAAGAGTAGGAAAAGTAGTGTATATACATATGTATGAGTACATATACATATATGTATTCATATACATATACCTATATTTTGTGAAAGGGTAAAGCCTCCCTGAACCCAACACTTAACTAATGAGACTTGCCCAGCTCTAAGTGATTATATGAGTGTTGCATGAGAAGAAATAACAAACTTTGTTATTGACGTGGGGCAAGAGCACCGCTCTGATAAAGCACCTGTACCACATCTGTCCAGGTTTTGTAAATGCTTGGGATGATGTCAGAGCAATGTGGGTCTCTTGTGACTATCGCACCTCAAACTCCACTCTAACAATGCATGTATTAAATGTAACATTGGATAGAATACTCTGCTTTTTGCTTTAATGCTTAAGGGCTGGACAGACCTGTCATTTTTAAATACATGTGATGGTAAACACCCACTTGCACTGTTTAGAAGATATAATAGACAATCCAAAGTAGGCTTCTAAAAAGCCTGTGTTTTGTGAGGTTTCTCATTATTGAATCTTTATTTCTCCAAGCCGTCTGTTCCTCCTGTTCTCATCCTCCTTTCTCCCATTCTCATTTACTATAAAGGACGGTGGATCCTAAAATGACAAGCTGATTTTTATGCAAAATTTGCTTTCTCCAAAACCACAAAAGTTTCTTATTTAGGTCTTGAAACACTCCCTAGGTTTTGACTTCACATTTCAGTTATAGACTCAGGTAGACTGGCAACACATCTGTTGCCAGACTGGAAACTGATAAGTGGTTAGATTTACTATAGGGATCATATTGATGAAGTCCTGTTTCTCCTATTTACTGCTATCAAATGGATGGAATATCTTCACTTTGTCCTTTCATGGGTTTCCTTTATATAATTTTTGATGATTTTGACTATGAAGGATTATGTCAATGTTTTCTCTTTTTTTTCTCTCTTTTTTTAAATCTTTTTTTATTCTTTTTAGTGTTCCACTGGGAGTTCCTATTGGTTTGCCAACTAATGAAAAGAAAAATAATTACTCAAATATTAATTTCATCCATATGATTCAGTAAACTGAAGTGATAATTTGTTTCAGATGAATGAACTGGTTAATCATCTGATCTAAACAATAACATTTACTAGTAGGATGATAGAAGATAATTATTATATGCAGAAAGCTGTTGTACTTTTAATTAGTAGCTCTAAATTAGCTGAGAAGTGATTGAAGAAACAGAGTTTTTTCAAAGTGACTTTGCCATTGAATCGAGAACCCTTATTACATAATTAATAGTATGGCTTGAATTAAATCTTCTGTCTTAATAAGGTTCTTTTTTATTTTGGCTTAATACTGTTCTATTATTGTATTCTTATTATTACTATTGTTACTCCAGAGTTTAAATTTTTTATTTCTTCTATTATGTATATTACTTAAGGGCATAGTCTCTCTGTGCCCCCTCCATAAACATTAGAGACTTAAACACAAATTTATCAAGGGAAGACCAGCCTTCAAATTTGGGCACCTTATTTAAATACCTCATTAGCCAATTTCATGCTCCCTTGCTACATTTTTTTTTATCATTTTCTTACATTAAAAAGTCAGCTCTTCCCAGAGCTATAATGAAGGGGTTTGAAAAATACAATTAATTTGAACTTTATGTAATTCGTGTCTTTATAGATAAGAGTTTTATGAATGATTTTGTTATTACCATCACAAGACACATCAACAAAAACATTTTTTCTTGATCTGTTATCTCATCAGATACTCCTTCTGTTATATACAAGCTACTGTTAAGATCTCCAGGAAAAGAACAAAAAGTTGCAGGTGTTTCCTTTCTCCTTCAGTTCAGAGACTGTAATAGAAAAATTAGCAGTAAACAAAATTCAGATGTTTTACTTTTACCAGTATACTCCTCTTTCTTTCCAGAATATCTTGCTTAGGCAGTCAGCTGCTATGAAAGTGTGATTCGTTTTCTCAAAGCGTATAAGCAATTGTATAAAAACACAATGAAGCAGGATTGAAAAATGCTGCCCATGTTCCAGATTAACAAGATCTTCACATTTCTGCGGTTCAGAACACTTTTGTAGCAGCAGGGCGATGGCCTCCTGCTTACTCTCTGCCTTGTCTAACCTTTTGCACTCACTTTCCTCAATAAAATGGACCAATGAAGTGACAATCATGCAATGTGCACAACTGGTCTCAGAATGTTATTATATTAGTAGCAGCTTCTTCAGCTCAAAGTAAATGTCAGAGAATCCTGAGTACTTCCACATCATAACAGTAAAGAATTGTCTTTTATTTAGAAGAAGAAAAATAATATAATTAATTATACTTTCAAAATTTTTTTCTCACTACTCTATTGCTCACGGATTGACTTCCAGAGGAGCGAACACATAATTTTTTCTCCCTTGCTATTCCCCTCAGAGTAGATTTGAAGCCAGAAGTTTAAAAGCAGTTAATTTCATATTAGCAGCTAGGTCTGCAGCTTTGACTACTGCCTTGGTAAAATAATCTCAGAAAACACAACCTCTGCAAAGTAGATGTGAAATATAATTCTCTCATTCTTCTGATTTTATTTAGGTTTATAGCATTAATCACTGATAGATCTGTTAGGCATTATCATAGATTTAAAATGTGTTGTGTTATATACCACAAAAATACCTAATTAAAAAACATTACTGGTGACCAAAGACCTACTTTAGTTTGTAAGAAAGGCTACATGTACGACTGAAATAATATAAGAAAATGTCTGCACACCTTCAATAAAGTGTTTCAGTAGGACGTTTTGAAACTAGTGTACTTTTATATCAAACAATATATTGCCTAATTTATCAGTAGGCTTCTCCATGCAACTTTCATCCAGATTAAATTTCTAATTCTCACTCTAGTCAGTGCTCCAGGTCTGTTAACTCCCTCTCAGTCTATTAAGTAAAATATAATTACTGCCTAGGGCCATCAATATATTTTTTTTTGTCAAACTGTTCTACTTCAGCTGTATCATCACTTCAACACTCTTTCCCCAGTTTATAAATGACATTGGCAATGTATGACAGGTGTATTTTTCATGCAAGACATTGAGACTGACATTCTTTCAAAAATTAAAAAAAAAAAATTGAAAATAGTAAGTCAAACAAATTTCGCTGTGTCATAATTTGGGAAATTTAGTCCAATTTACTGCTCCCACTAAAACCATACTGCCACTTGCTACCCCATCCCCCTTCCCTCTTGTGCCTGGCTGGAGATAAGAACTGGAGGCACAAAAGATCATGGTTTGAGATAAGAACAATTTACTGTAAACAGCAATGAGATAAGAATAGGATCAGTAACAGAAACTGTATTAATGACAGAGGGCATAATAAAAGAAACAATTCACATGGAAAAAAAGCCAGATGATAATAGACAGTACCAGATGGTTCCCTCTGCCAGGCTTGCTGGGCCTGAAGGAGCCCCTTCTCCTCAAAGAGCCTTCCTTCCCCAAACCCCTGACAATGACAGTGAGGTGGTAAAGAATAACCTCCTGTCCTGGCCATGCCCCCTCCCAGCTACTGCAAGATGTAACCCTGTCCTGGCTGGAGCCAGGACACACAGGAGCAGAGGCCGTTTTTCTTTTCAAATGTGGTGTTATACTTCCTTCCACTCAGCAAAAATGTAGAATATTAAGGCACAAAAAACTGTCTATCTTTTAGGTAGGTTAGGCAAAATGAGATAAATTCAACATCTCGGATATATCTGAAGAGCATTAAAAGAGTTAAAATGGTAAGATACATTTTTTTTATCCATAGGAATAAATAGATCTGTTACCTGTTTAAACAAATGATAATAACAGATGTTTGAATTTCAGTTGAGTAAACTCAAAACAAATCAATGTAGAGAAAAGAAAGTTGTATGGTTTGATGCTTCCTTTGCAGTTTTGTAATAGATAGCAGATGCACATACTAGTAATTTTTAAATTATTGCAAGTAATATACTCTGTCATTAATAATATAACATAAAATACATTATATAACTAGCAATAAATTTAAAAAAATACTGGTTTAACTATTTTCCCTCTAATGTTGTGTTGTTGAAGATCCTGAAAGAGCTTTACATGTATGCATGGTGATTAAGGCCAGGAGAGAGGGATGTGAGATGCAGAAAGGGAGAAGAAGAAAGGGAGGCAGAGGTTTGAAGCAAGAGGAGAATGATAGTTTATGTAGTGTAATAAGTTCTGCTGATTTTAGCAGAAAGCAGGAATGTGTTAATTAGGAGAATTCAGTCCTTTTCCAGCTCCAGGAAAAGTCCTAAATCTCACATTTTATGTGGAATTATGCCCATTTGTGGGGAAACATGCATGTAAGCTTTTTTTCTGTGCAGTTTCACATCACTTCCTCACGCTGAGCTTCTAGTGTTAATAACTGCCCCATCTTCTGTCCTCAAACATATTCTTATTGTCTTTTCATTTATTCAGATAAACATTTCCTTTTTCAAACATGAAATACAGCAAATCTCATCTCCTTCTTCTTCTCCTAGTATGAGAATGCAGGAATACAGTAACAGGAGAGAGGTCAAATCATCATGTTTCTGTTCAACACTTCCTTTATAGAATTAAAACAGAGGAGGAACAGAAGAGGATGACTTGCAGCGCAGTCTAGATCTGTATGCTCTGTTTTTTTGAGATCACAGAATGGAAGAGCTATTTTCTTCACCTTCATCTGTGGGAGGAAAATGGCACATGAGAGGTTTAAGAACCAGAACTCTTTCTGCCCTTCCTTACCTCTTCCTTGTTTGCAAAGAATCATTTATTCTGCCTTTTCCTCCCTAATCATCTGGATGTCATGCCAGGAAATGTAGGATTACATTTGACATCTCCAGCTGAGACTACCAAAGGAACACCAATAACTCTCAATGAAAAGCAGATAATTCAGTAAAGGCTTTTTCCACAGACTAAGAGATTAAAGACTAGACAGTAGTCTAAGTCACGTACCTTGAGAAGAACTAGTATAAATTCAAATTAATTCACTCTATTCAAGTACAGTTAACTGGCACATCTATGTGTGGTTTGGAAAACCTCCATGACTTTTATGTTGATCACTCATATTAATTTGCTAATAACAGTAAATTTGTGCTATACAGATGATGTTGAAATAGAATTCTGTATATTTGAGGACTTTTGTAGGTTTGTCTTGTATAGTCATATTTTATACACTGGGAAACTTGTGTAAAGTTTCTATAACTAATCTACAGTTCAGTAGCTATAGAAAATGTATATGTATTTATGTGTGTTATATATACATACCTATATTTGTGGGAGTTCCTTTAACATATTGACAGCTTTAGCAACATTTCAGTTATATAACTATTCTCTTTATTTTTATATCTGATTATTTTTTGTACCATTAACAATATCAACTCCATTTAGTTTCATTGCTCAGTCACTCAGCATCTGCCTGTCCTTCACTCATGCCAGTAAGAATACCCCTTCCAATGGTTTACACATAAACCCCTCTCTAGGTATAACCCTTTATTTTGACATCTAGTTTGCAATACACCCAAGAGGCTCATACAGGGGGAATTAATTTTTACTTCTTCCAAGGTCAGGAACACTAGAAAGCTGTTTTATTCTGTTATTTGCTTTGAAATGAGTCAAGATTTACACAACAGGATGCTATTAGCAGGGACTCTACTTTGTATTCACAAACAATTAATAATTTTCCTGTTATAGCATATGGTAAGAAGTGTCAACCATGACAGAGAAATCTAACTGATATCACTAAAGATTACTGTTACAGATACAGAGTAGACTGAATGTATTAACAGTAACTGGCAGACAACCAAATGTTTGGAAATGTAAGAGGAAAACATTTTTCAAAAATGACACCTCTGCTACTATTTTCATTTAGAAATGATAGTAGCAGTGCAAACTCAGACATAGTCAGTGTTACGTCAAACTGAAGTATTACACTGAACAGTAAAAGATCAGATCTTCTAATTCTTTTATGTGAGCTGGTCAAAATTAATTTAGGTTTCCTTACTGCAAGCAATATTCATATCCACGAATTCTGTAAGATCATCTCTTTAGGGTGTCATCTTTCAATCTTTTCCTTCAAAAACCTTCTCACAGATTATTGAACAACTTCTCTTCAAAAAGCCCAACATACACTCCAATTAGCTTGCAGTTTTACAGGACATTTTTCTCAGCAGAAGGGGACAAATATCTGTTTATTTGGTGTCTACATGAGTATAAGTTAATTTTAAAATAGTGAGTCAGTCCATCATCTGTATTTCTAGTTCAATGCATCACAGTGTATTGCTGGTTCATCCTAAATACAAAGGAAAATTTCATACATTTTTTCTTATCTGCTGTTTGTTATGAAGCTAAATAATTAAATGAAGGGAGTAATTTAAAGAAAAAAGACTATGTTCCAGTAGGAGGGGCAGATATAAGTTGCAACAGTAGGTAGACTCTGACTTTTTTTAACATTATAATAAAAGTAATTTTTCTGCTTTTGTCATATATTAAGATAGCAAAGGGTCATTATAAGCCTTTGTACCAGATCATCTCTGAGTTTATTAAATATAATTTCCATTATTAAACTATGTTATGCAAAACTCTTGGCTTGCAGTCAATGAATGCTGAGCTACTTCATATAAATAATTGATGGACCTTAACTTTCAAATATTTCTAAATGCAGATATTCTGCTATTCATTTATGCATTTTATTTTTTTCAAGGCTACTCCATGGCTGGTTTGAGGTGTCTTGAAAGTGACATCCAAAGGAAATTGTAGAATTGAAAAATTTAAACAATGTCCCATTTCTCAGGAAAAAAAAAAAAAAAAAAAAAAAAAAGTCTGTAACTCCTGCAAAGGAAACTGGTTGAAAGTGATTGTCATCATACTAGTGCAGTCAAATCTTAATGTAGGTGTCTATTTTGTGAAGAATTCCTCTCTTTCCTATGAGAATGGGCACAAGGGTTTTTCCTATCAGTTGATTATTTGATTGATGACACTAATATGGTCAACTGTGAAGACTTGCTGAGTCTTTCTCATTGAGAGAAAGCCTCACACAGTAGTTTCCTGCTTCCTGGAGTTATGCCTGAAGCCTGTTTATTTAAAGCATAGATTTTCTCCATTGTTGTTTATCTTTTGGCTGAGTGACCATGAACCACCACTCAGCGCAGTGAATGGGGTCTCCAGACTTGGGAGTTAAGATGCATGAGAAATTTGCATTTCTTCTTTCTTAGTGCATACTTGTTATCCTTAATCGCCATAGAGACTATTTCTCTAGTGAGAGATCTCTCTTTCTATGTTTTATAAAGAAGCTTCTCAAAAATGTAGACTCCTTCCTCTTCTTTTTTTTTTTCTTTCTCAAAAAAGAATTAAATATGGTATTTTAATTTCTTTATAGGAGTTCATAGGAAAAAAAATCAAAACTAAATCATAAGGAAAGACAACATGTTAGTGGAGCAGACGTAGAAACAGATTGTTATGGGCTTTTTTCACTGTGAAATAAAATTTTCATATTTTATTTGTTCATGTTGTGAACAAAACTCTCTTTTGGAAATATTATTTAGACTGATGACAGAAATTTGAAAGTATGAGAACTTAACTTCTACAGAGTAACCTCAAATTCTGAGAAAGAGCTCTAGCTCTAAAATTAGACCTATTTTATACCATAACTGTTAGACACCTGAACACTTTAATTTTTCATTCACAGTTAGAAGAAACCTGTTTTAAATATATTGGAGAAAATAATCTAAGCTACCATTTTCAAGCACAGTTTTCAATTATCATTCTTAACAAACCAGTCAATTTATCTGGGTCTTTTGTTTGTTGGGATTTTGCTCAGTTCTTCAAAGTAATTTGGTGCAAGAGAAACAGTGATATTACTGTAGAAAAAAATGACCATGATATAGTTAATGTATGTCTTTTCCAGACTGAAATAGATTCCAATTGGAGACATGTATGTGTATTAGGAGCTGAAAAGGTAATTTGGGTCCTATTATAGTTAATAGGGCTGATTTTCATTTTCCTTTGTCACTTACTAAGACCTATCATTATAAATGCTGATTCAGCTTTTAAACAAATACCTGGAGCCTCACCAGGAGGGCTTATATGAGCTGCACATTGCAGTTTCTGTAATAACAATGCTTAAACCATGTTAGTCCTTGTGGTATTTTCTTAAAGGCAAGTGAATTACAACAGTAGTGGACTTGATTTTACACTAAAGCTTTCTGATTTCAATAAATCATTAGCCACACAAAATAGCCATAAAAAGGGAAAACACGGGGTGAAGAATTATCATCTTATTCCAACGTTATCCATGTAAGTTATAAAGAGTATTTATTTAGATCCAATAGCTGGCATAATTTGTCAAATAAATATATTTTATCCAGGTGAATACTAGTTGATCAGTAGTAGCATTAATGACAATTATATGCTATCTGTAAAGGTTTGAATTTTGATTTGGGTTTAATTCTTTATTGGGTCAGTGTAGTGGGTTGACCTTGGCTGGACGTCAGGTGCCCCCCAAGCCACTCTATCAGTCCCCTTCCCAGCGGAACAAGGGAGAGAGAATAAAATGGAAAACAACTAGCAGGTTTAAAGCAAAACAAGACAAGCAAAAGTTTGTGTGTGCATAAGCAAGGGGAAAAGTTAATCTCTACTTCCCGTCAAAAAGCAATGTTCGGACACTTCCTGGGAAGCAGGGCCTCAGCACGTGTAGTGGTTACTCCAGAAGGCAAACATTGTAGGATAACAAATACCCCCTCATTCCTCCTCTCTGCCTTAGCTTTTGTATCTGAGCTGACATCACATGGTATGGAATATCTCTTTGGTTAATTTGGGTCGGCTGTCCTGGTTCTGTCCCCTCCCAGGATCTTGCCCAATCCCAGCCCCTTGTTAGCACTGGTGTGTTATCAACACCCTTCCAGCTACCAATGCAAAGCACAACACTGTGAGGACTGCTAAGGAAAAATAAACTCTATCTGAGTCAGACCCAATACAGTCAGAAATGTGAGCAATTCAGGGGTCTTTTGGAAGACTCTGATTGTACACGGCCCTGGAGAGATGAGAAATCCAGGAAATACATTTTATTTTCAGGGAATACCACTTCAAGAAAGGAATGGTCCATGCCAGTGATCAGACTATCAAACAAAGGTGGCAAAGACCCTGCACAGATGAACAAGGAGCAGCTGATAAAACTTGAACATAAAAAAAAGAAAAATTTAGGAGGTTGAAGCGGGGTCAGATGTTCAAGGAGGAATACAAACACTTAAAACACACTGAAAAGATGGGGTTAGGAAAGTCAAAACCCATGTAGAATTGAATCTGGGGTGAAGGCTCTGAAGAAAAATGATACAGAGAAACATGAATTACTAAATGTCTTCTTAACTACAGTCTTTACTGGTAAATCAGTCTCGAACAATCCCAGAACCCTGACACCAGCAGAAAAGTCTACAGTAAGGATGGCTTAGAGGAGGACTAGGTGAAGGAGCACTTAGACAAACTGGGCAGATCCAAACCCATGGGGCATAGGACGTCAGTTACCCTTGAAAAGTCGTGACAGCTGGGGGAGGTTCCCAAGGTCTGGAAAAAGACAACATTCCTATCTTCATGAAAAGCAAGGAGAAGGATTGAGGGAACTATAAGCCAGTTGGTCTCACCTCTGTACCTAAGAAGGTGATAGAGCAGATAGTCCTGGTCACCTTTTGCAAATATTGGAGGTGATCAAGATGATTAAAAGTAGAGAGTTGGCACTGTTCAGCCAAGGGAAAGAAAGGCAAAGGGAAGGCAAGGGATAAAAACTGTAAGGGAGGCAGGATGCTGGGTCAGGTTGTTCAAAGAGGTTGTGGGATCTTCATCCCCATAGATATTCAAAACTTGATTATACGTGGGCCAGAGCAGTCTGCTCTAAATGGCCATCCTGTCTGCAAAAGGACTGTACTAGATAATTGGCAAAGGCTTCTAGTCTCAGTCATTTTTTTATTTTGTGGTAGGAATTCTACTGAGAATGCTGTTCATAATCTAATACTATTTAAATTATACCAGTATTTCGCCTTTTTCTTTTTCTTTTTCTTTTTCTTTTTCTTTTTCTTTTTCTTTTTCTTTTTCTTTTTCTTTTTCTTTTTCTTTTTCTTTTTCTTTTTCTTTTTCTTTTTCTTTTTCTTTTTCTTCTTCTTAACAGGCAAATGTAAACTCCATACATTTATTTCTTACTCTAAAAATGAAACTAAAATTTCTTTGATGAAATTTTTAACTAGCAAACTATTTTTGGCCAATTCCATTTGTTGTTAGATGCTTTCCAAACTCATTGAAAGTGTCCAGATGTTACAGTGATGACGGCCATAGAAACATCTAGATATTTAGAGGCATGGAAAGACTGCTCATCTAGCTCTTGCCTGTTTAAAAGGGAGCTTGCTTGTGCTGGCATATTTTGAATTAATGGATTCCCTCACTATCTAAATTATTGTCAATATTAACATTACAGTTTTCCTGGAATTTTGACATTAAAGAAATCACACAAATGGAAATGTATAAAAAAACACTTAGAAATTTATTTTGTTTATTTTTTTGAAGAAATGCATAAATTAGTAACTATTAAAATTTCAAGAGAACATATTTTTTTAATAACCTTGCATTGTTGATCTTGTAAAATAAACAACAACTAAAAATGTAAGTAAAATGTTGAACCACGAAACACAGGGAAAAATATATTTTATTTTTAAATAGTATTGCTGCAAAGTATTAAAGGCCAAGATGAGCTTAATTGAGAAATTATTTGCGGCCCAACCTTAGACGTTAAGTTTTGACAGGTGACTTTCAGTATTTCATGGTAGTTGACATGGGATAGCAAATGATTAAGAATGAGTCATTATTAAGAGAATGCTTATCCATCCATCATTAAAGAAAAAAAAAATCACACCCAAATTCTTCAGTTAAACTGATTTGGTATTTATTTGAACTGGATAATAGTTTTTAATTATTTGTTTCCCAAGGGCAGACTATACTGAATACTCACATTATATTTTATCAACTTTTGTTAATTTCTAAGGCATTTTTGCATTGGCTTCAAATATGTTGATTATTATGTAATTCTAAAAAAAAAAATTAAACACTAGAAAATAAAAGAATGAACTCATGCCAGATGGAGTAGACAGCAATGAGCACCAGAAAACACAGGAATAATGAACTGTTCTTTTTCTAATAATCAGAATTTCCTTTCTTGTGACATAATGTCAACTGGTCAGGTATCAGTCACTATACATTTCAACATTTTGCAATTTAATTAATGAAAAGAAAGTATCCTGGCACAAAAAAAGGGAAGGAACAGGATCTAGATTATTTCTTTCCCTAGTGGCTGCAGCATATTCCTGCTTAATTTGAGAAAGCAGCTTGAATCACGTAAATTGATCATAAAGGGCTCAAAATCCCCTACCCGAGCTTTCTGCGGTTCCATTTAAGCCCTTTCTGGCAGTAAGTCCTCTTTGTCACTTCTTTTGATCTCAGCCACCTCAAATCTCTTCTTAATATATTTTATCTCAAGTCAATGAAAACTTTTAGTTATGGTCTCATATTTTTGTCTGTATTTTATTAAGAAATGCACAAATGATAGTGGGAAAAAAAAACCCAAACAAACCAAAAAAACAAACCAGTTACCAAAAATGATATATGGACCTTTCTCTTTCCAAAGTGACTGATTTTAAGTCATGTATTGGCTCACTTTCTTCAGTGTTACACTTTTAGACAGAAGGTTTCACCAGACAAAGCTAGAGGCAATTTTTTTTTTTTTGCTAGAGCAAAACCAATATTGAAATACTTATAAAACATACAAAAAGACCTTTGAATTTGACTCACTATATGGTAAAATTGCTGCATAAATATTTTATAATAACCCATTAAAATACAAATATAGCTTAACAATTCCATTTTTACAGTTTTCTCAGGATACGATTCTTGATAACAATTATGTGTGCTTTTTATGGGAGCCTCAGCTCTTGCCTGAGTTTTCCATTCATTGTTTGAAACTTAATTCAAAGTGGGAAATAGCAGTGGAAGTCACAAGGAACTTTTCTTGTCTCAATAGCAACATGAAATTAATTGAGTATGAAAAAAAGATTTGATAAAAGTTAAAATGTGACAGAAACAATTAGCTGGATTAAAAGCTTGTTAGTTATCTTTAGCAGCACCAAAGAGAAGTCTTGAATCCAGAAAAAATATTATTTTGAAAACAAGCAGAGCTATTAAAAACAGCAATGATTAATTTTATGGAGATTGAAGAAGAAATTATGAAGATAATTCAGCATCTCACTTATAGTTCCTCTTAAAAAAATGGACAAGAATCTTTGGAAGTGTCTCAGAAAAACTTTAGTTTCAAATTTTTATAAGTATAACATCCAGTCTTTTCCTTCAAAAAGAGGCTTTTAAAAACTGAAGTGAGTGTATGATAAGATCATGAGTAAGGAACATGGAACTGGCTTTAAAAAAAAAAAAAAAAAAAACAATAAAAAAAAAAGTCAACAATTTGAAGCCAATGAAGTTTTAATATACTATTTTTTAAGCTTTAACGGTGTATAAATAATTGAAAGAATTGAAGGTGAGAGCTTCATCTTCTATAACTAAACCTACCAAATGAAGATATTGTAGAACTTTTGGCAGACAAGGAGAACCTAATAGCAACACATTGGAATATTTATTCCAAAATGTCTAACCTGGATAATGAACAAGAACTGCTTCTGTTTCTCTTTTTAGGCGTTCCAGCACCTAAAAATATCTGACCACTTCCACCTTTATACATGTATAGCTCCTAAGTCATTTTCCCCTCCACTGCTTGTAGTGTTGGATATAAATGTTTTCTAGGTACTAGGGCCAGAACTAACCTAAAAAATTATTTTTCTTTTCACTGATTACTTGTATTGAAAGTGAAAACACCTGTGATTCAAATGGACTCTGCATATAAGTGCGAAAATAAGCCTTGCATTTAATTGCTCTACTAGAATGCCTTTAAAAATAAATTTTAAAAAAAGTGATTCAATAGATGTATTCTGAAAAGTGTTTGTTGCCTTCAATCAGTTGCTCATTTACTTCACAAAGACAAAGATATATTGAATGTTAATATTCTTAAAATAATGAAACATTCCAAGGTAAGTAAAAGTTACAGAGGGTTATCAACAAAAGTAATTAATAAAACACATAATAAAATGCCTGGAATTATAAAGGAGAAAATTGCACTGAGAATTTAGATGTGTGTTGTGTGGGGGAGGGTACAGAATTTGAAAGTGGAAAATAATTCAACAGCAGAAAAATTATTCTGTTCCCTAATTACTAGAATCTTTCAATGATTATATGTATATGTATGGCTTCTGTACCTTCATGGTCTCTTTTAGATGTATTTTCATCCTTTTTCTGCTGTAATGATATGAAAAATAACTTACATTCAGCACCAGGACAGCTGACTTAATTATTTTTAAAACCATACATTAATGTATATTTTGTTCTCTCTTTATTTTTCCCTCTTCTTATTCTATTCCCTGTGTTTGGCTTTGGTTTTTTTTTTTTTTATCTTGGCTACTGGTGCCTCTTCCTTCTTTTCCTTTCTATTTGGTCAGTTGTTTTTGGCCAGTTTGTGTTTTTCCAGACATCACTCCATGATGTAGTTGAAGTATACGATGGCCCAACTCTACAGTCGTCTTTGTTATCCTCTCTCTCAGGATCTCATTCAGGTATCATTTAATAGAACTCTCAGTATATCGTTATTTACTTTTCTTTCATGAACCTAGAAATATAATATAGTCCAAAAAAAGAGAAAAAAAGGATTGTTATGTTTGCTTAAATTCATCTCAGGCAAATATATGAAATCCACATTTTGTCCTAAACACTTTAAAATCTTTGCATTGATGAATGAAATGAAGTAAAATTGCCTTTTTTTTTTAGGTTTTTTGTTTTGTTTTGTTTTATTTTGTTTTGTTTTGTTTTTCTTTTGATATTTAGCTATTATTGTGGATATTTAGGACTTCTTACTCTGTGTCTTTATGGCATTATCTAGTGATTAATTTGAAATAAGTAGTAGATATTTTGAAGGGAAAGCAAGGCATATTTGTACCGAAGTAAAATTATCTAGATTAGTTGCATGTTGACTCAATTTAAAGAGGAAGGAGGGTTGGGAATTTTGTTGGTTTTTGTTTTTTTGTTTTTTGTTTTTTTTTTTTTTTTTTTATTTTTGTTTTTCC
>VZTG01000394.1:293916-382695 GCA_013397845.1 Melanocharis versteri
TTTTTTTTTTTTTTTAATTTTGATTTTCCGAGTTATTTTTGGGGGGTGTGTGTTGTGGTGTGGGTATTGTTGGGTTTGTTTTTTTGTTGTTGTTTGTTTGTTTGTTTGGTTGGTTGGTTTTTTTTTGGGGGGGGGGCTTTTGGCGGGGGGGATTGTTTGTTTGTTTTTGGTAAAGGAAAAAACCAAATATTCCTAGTAACTGAGATGAGTTTTAACCCCCCTTTTCTAGAATGACATAATACTGTCAACATAAAATATTAAAAGTGCATGTAATTTGCACAGTTTACTGAAGCAGAACAGGGTTTGGAGAGTATTATTTCTAGCTGCAAAGATGTTGACAGGTGTTTTCTTTAGTAAAAGTGGCTATGATAACTTTGTATTTTCATTGTTTGAGTAGGTGAATCCCTTCCATTGAGTTCGGGGAACCAGATCTCAGTCAGATTTACCTCAGTTGGACCAATAACAGCTAAAGGATTTCATTTTGTTTATCAAGGTGAGACAACCTAGAAAAATGTGTACATCTATTCTGTTCATCATCCTGTTTGTAAATCATCAGAGAGAAACAGACTGAGAATGGAGAGGAAAGTAATAGCCTTTTAACAGTAGAACAAGTGTCACTATTTCTAGATGTTTTGAAAAATGTTTGAAACTATTCTTTTGTCTGCATTTTAAAGCTGAGATCAAATACTTAAGAAATGTAAGAGGGGTTCCAAATTTAAGAAGACAGTTATACAAAGCTGCTGTTTCTGTTTGCAAATCTGATTGACAAATGTTAGATCCATCTGGCTGCTCTAACTGGTTTATCTCTCAATTTAAATGTGAATAGCTGTAAATGTAATTACCTTTGGGTTAAAAGTGATCTTACTGTTATTAAGATATTTTTCTTGATTTACATTATTTGCTTTTTTATGGGTCAAATGGGAAATTTTTATATACCAACACTTGCAACTGCAATTCATTCTTTCATTACATATAAATCCCCATCTGACAGTCAGAACACACATTTAGAAATCCACATGAATAAATGTAAATATCTGACACAAAATGTTATTTTGGAACCCTGTATTAGTTGAGTATCTCATGGTAGTATTTCTTATAAGTGTCATTTTAGAAGGGTTTCTGTGTGGATTTTATGCATTACTTCCAATCTTGGCAAGGATATCAGGGCTATGCTCTACTAAATAGTAACTCAGACATCAATAGTGAGCACTCTCTATTGTGAAGATTCATTTGGGGATTATGGAAATGTTCTCAACTGGGAAATAGCTGAAAATTTCTTCCAGACATTTTAAATATTTGTGGTTCAATATCTGTATTCCCTCACCAAATCTAAAATTAAGAATCCACAATTGTTTGTATGTTCACAGCTGTTCCAAGAACAAGTGCAACACAGTGTAGCTCTGTGCCTGAACCAAGATTTGGAAAAAGGATTGGAAATGAATTTGCAGTTGGTTCACTGGTTCTTTTTGAGTGCAATCCAGGCTATATCCTCCATGGGTCAACAGCAATTAGATGTGATACAGTACCAAATGCACTGGCACAATGGAATGATTCACTCCCTACATGTGTTGGTGAGTTCCTCAGGCTTTTTAATATGACTAATTGCTGCTTGCTTAAAATGCAGACCGTTCTCTAGCTGAATATGTTTATTCTTTGTCATAGGTATAGTATTTTGTGCTTGCTTTAATTTACTTTCTTTTTTATTCAAGGTTAAGTTTTATTCTCCTTTCTGTTCTAACCTTGCTGTGAACTTTCACAAGTTTCATGAACATGATCTGCTGCCATAAATTGTGTGATATTTTCTCTTACATCAACATCCCTGGAAGTTCCTGGCTGTCCCTCTTTAATCAAGAATCAGAAATATTAGTTTGTGCCCTGACTTCTTGCAATACTAAGATGCTTTTACACTGCAGATCTCTAACAAGATATTGCAAGCTATTAGAAAGAATTACTATATTAAATATTTAGAAATAGTTACATTAATATTTAGTTACTTGCCAGGAATAGGCCAGTAGCTTTTCAGATCAGAAAACATACTCTGTCTGGTTCTAGTCATACAAGATTAAATTCTCAAAATTAAATTCTTAAATTAATATGCATCCATTGATATTTATAAACTGACTTGAACCAACTGGAAATCTAGTAATTGTGATAAAATTCCCCACTTTACTTTTCCTGATAGAGAACAGAATTTTTTATAAAAAATATCATAACCCATTGGAAAAAATGGCATTATGATACTGACTCCAGCAGAGTACATAAACAGAAGTTTAGGTGAGTAGATGAAAAGAAAACAAAGAACATATTTTCATTAGGCTGATGTTTCATCTGCCATGCTAACCAGCTGATGGTGCCTGGTGGAATCTGAGTGGTTTTTAGTAAATTAAAATATTATCTCCAAAATACAAAAATCCTGATAGAGATGAAGACTAAGTATCAGTGGGGTAATAGTGATAAAATATGATTAACCAAGTTTTAAACAAATGATGATGGTTTAGACTGTTTCAGGCATAGCAATAGAACCACAATTTCTGTATCAATAAGAAGATTAAGTATATAGCTGTATCTCATTTAGTCTCATAGATTACAGTTTAATCAGTAGAATTGTACTACTTTCCCCCTTGAATTATATTCCCTTCATTTTTTCAGATGTAACAACTTGATAAAGTGTTGAAGTCATTCTTTTGGACATTGATCACAATATATTATTGATATTTTAATACATGATTTAGTCTGTGGAAGAGAAAGCTATCTGTCTCTAGACAAGCTGAACTGAGGAAGGGTTACAGGCCACCTTCTGTGTGAAAATTTCTGTGTCAATAAAGGTGATAAAATACATATGAGGTGAAAATTGCCTGAAACTAAATCAGTTTAATAATTGAAGTGGTAGACATGACCATATTAAATAGCCTTAATTCTAGTGAATGTTTTAATATTACATATTCAGATGATAGATGTAAAATCATTGAATCATAGAATAATTAAGGTCAGAAAAGACATCCAAGATCATCAGGTTCAACCTTTGATCAAACACCACCATGTCATCTACACCACAGCGCTAAGTGCCACATCCAGTCTTTTCTTGGACAGTTACAGGGATGGTGACTCCATCACTTCCCTGGGCAGCCCATTTGAATGCTTAACCACCCTTTCTGTGAAAAACTTCACCTGATGTCCAATCTGAACCTCCCCAGGCACAGCCTGAGGCAATGTCCTCTTGCTTTATTGCTCCTTGCATGGGAGAAGGAGCCAACTCCAACCTGGCCACAACCTCCTTTCAGACTGTAGCATGATAAGGTATCCCTGAGCCCTCTTTACTCCAGGCTGAACAGCCCCAGCTCCCTCAGCCACTCCTCACATGATGTACTCTCTAGAGCCTTCACCAGCTTTGTTGCCCCTCTCTGGACTCACTCAGCACCTCAATGTCTTTCTTGTAGTGAGGGGCCCAAAAATTAACACAACACTCAAGGTGCAGCCTGGCATCAACCATTCCATCTGTTCATCCTTTTATGAGTAATTGTTAAACACTTTAAGTGACACTAGCTTTTGATTTATCCATGTAGTTCCAAACAGATTCTATCAATTTTATGCCATGCAATATGTAGCTACAATATTTATTACTAAGATAAGTTGCATCCTATCTATTTTCTAAATCCTCATATTTGCAGCTCCTGAAATCCCTTCAGAATTTAGTGCTGTTGCATAGAAGTCATACATTAGCTTCTTATGGACTTGATAAACCATCTCATCAATCTTTTCCTTCAACTTCTAAAATACCAACAGAATATCTGTATGCAGATTAAGCTGTAATATTCTTTGTCTCTGTTAGAGCCTCTAATGATATAGACAAGATGCATTGAAGTTGAGCATTCAAAAGAGAAGCTTGATGGTACTTAATGTGTCTGTTCTGTTTCATGTATAACACTTTTAATAATCTGTGGACACAGATGTGGTAAATGTAGACTTGCAAGGATCTTGCAAATTCTTAACTGATGCAATAGATCTACAGACTGTGATGGAATAACTCTCACAAGCAGAGAACAGTCAAGGAGTTGAGACTGGTGTTATTAATTATTTAGAGGAGCAATACTAAGAAAGAATGTTACCTTTTTTTCATGACACTTTCAATCTTTTATATTAATAAAATACATAACTTTTCAAACATCAATCAAAGCCTTTAAAAAATGCACTATTTTTGTAAGATTACTAGGAGACAATGGGATGTATTTTACTTTGTAAAGGCCAAATAAACAAGGGGATTATAAACATGATTCTGTCAGGTAGGAAACTGACGTAATTCTAATTTTCTTCTATTCCTTTTTTGGTCAGTTAAAAGAAGAGTTTTGAGATATAAAATTTTATTTTCCTGGGGCATATATATATATATTTAATATAGCATCAATTTAAAAAGTTTTCAGCCATAATATAAGTTTTTGTAATAAGTCTTCTCACTTCTGAAGCTTCATACTTCTTTTCTTGCCTTCTGGATTTCCTTTCAGTGCCCTGTGGTGGTATTTTAACAAAGCGCAAAGGGACCATTTTATCTCCTGGTTATCCTGAGCCTTATGACAACAATCTGAATTGTGTGTGGAAGATCACAGTACCAGAGGGAGCTGGTATTCAAGTAAGTGTACTTGCTATTTGCTTGCTATCATCATATTTAGAACCGTTTTTCCCCCTGCAAAAGGTGAAAAGATCATTTATCTGTACAGTTTTTTATCTCATTAATGATTCTGAAAATGGACTTTATTGCACATCTTTTTAATCATGCAGTGATTAAAAGTTATAAGATGTTTAAAAATATTAAAAGATGCACTTGTAACCTTTTGCTTAAAAGAAAATCACCATAACTTCCAAACTTATTTTGATAGATCAGTGACTCCTTATAAGCCGAGGAAAATACAGAGCCTTCCTAGGAATTCTTTTTTGCTCTCCCCAAATTTATAGATCTCCTTTAACACAGTGAAATTAAGTGAGTTGCTTTCAAGGACAAGTTATATATGTTCTCCTAGAAACTCTGCTATTCACTCTATATTTATGGAAGTTCGCTGTGATGTAAAGATGCTTCAGTATGTTTCAACATGAGATGGGAATTTATTCTTTAAAATAATTTTAGAGTTCTTGTTTACTTACGTAGATTAAAAACTCCATTAAAAACACAGTAGGAAAGTATCCACTAAGCTTAGTCATGCATATCTCTAGAGTTCACTAAAGACACTGAAAATCTATTTATTGGAAAGGCAGTTGAATTTAATGAATTAGGACTTCTAAGCATCGTCTGGACAAATTCCTAGCAAAACGCACATCAAGAAATCATGATAACAAATTTTCTGCCTATCCAAGTCCAAAATATAACTGCTGTAGAAAAAAAAATAGATAAAGAGCTCAGTTTATATAAGTAAAGACTTAATAATGAAAAACAGAAAAAACATTGACAGTTTATTGAAGCTTTTTAATAAATTTCATCACAGAGCTTTCAAAAATATTTAATAGCCTAAATCAGTTTTGAGATTGGTTTTGAGGAGCACTACTTGATTTAAACAGTTGACTAGGACAGCTGACATTTAGGACACTTTTTTTCTATGCATTTCTTATACTAGGAAGATATTTCAGAGGATTTAAATTAGGCATTAACTGTCATCCTGACTTAGACTCTCACTGTTGCTTTTTGGAAGTGCTTATCTGTTATCACAGAGTGCATTTTTCAGAATCATTAATGAGGTGATTAAATTGCTAACTTTGATTTCAATTTAGGTGTTTAATCTTCATGATATTCTTCTGCTACAGAGTTGTAATCAAAACAAAAATATATATTTACTCTCTCCAAGTATCTGAAGCATGCTAACTGTCAGGGCCTCTTAACTGCTTCACTTAAGAAAAAGAAACCCTTTGGCTATGGTATCTGACCAATTCCTACAAAAATAGGTACAGTATTTAAGGCCCCAGTCAAGAAAAGGGTAAGCAAACTGAACATTCATTTTGTGTAGAACAAGCTCCAAGTCATGTATTTCACATAGAAAAATGGCTTCTTGGTTTAACTGGAACTGGTGTTTATTCTATTGAAACTATTTAATTTTGGAAAAAACCATAGCAAACGAAAAAGAAGAATAATTGAGGCAAAAGAAGTATAATTCTCTAACTTAATGAATAAGGCACCCCTTTCTGAGGGTAATTGGGGTTTCATCGTGCCTCTGTCACTCTTTTAAAGCTTTTCAGTAAATAGTTAAAACAAACAAAGAGCTGACACCAGAAGATCTCCCCTATAAAAGAGGAACAAGAATCTGGTATTTCTCTACTTTGTAAGGTGTGATTTCACTATACGAGAACAGATATAACCTCCCTCTTGCAGTTTATCTCCTTACCACTTTGCATCTCCTTATGAGTGGAAGAATATTGTCACCTCTGGAAGAAATGAAGTGACTATTCTGCCTTTTGTTTGTAGCATTCTAGTGACTGCTCCTCCTCAGGAGATGAGTTGGTGATCAAGGTAACCAAACACAGCAGTTTTCTCTTACCTGGAGGCAGAATTTAAAATGGCAATAAAGATGAAGCATCCTGCATCCCGGTGGGACTAGCATAGTCTTGGAGAAACTAGAGAGAAAAAACCTTCATTAATTTAAAATACCATGTTTCGTCTTCCCCTCAATGTCCTCCAAACAAGAGAACCATATTCTATACTCATCTGATGTTCGTGGTTGTGTGACTCTTGATGGAGGTAATAAGGAGTTGTCACTAAGGGTTACAGGATTTATAGTTTGAATTGGCAATCAAATAAAAAATAGTTGCCATTTTATGCACTTAATGATGATTTTCCACTCCCTTTGACAAGGCGAGCAAGACAACTTTTCATGTCTGAAAGCAACAGAGGCTACAGTTTAGAGTCATCTTTGAGCTTGAATACAGAGGGGAAGAAGTTTATATTCTTTACCTCACATTTTTCTTCATAGGTGCAAGTGGTGAGTTTTGCCACAGAACACAACTGGGATTCCCTAGACTTTTATGATGGTGCTGACAACAATGCTCCAAGGCTTGGAAGTTATTCAGGTGACTGAGAAGATTTTACAATAAATGGTTCACAGATTCAACTCTTTACTGTAAATACACAGCTCTTTCTATATGTGTAAGCATACTAGAGCATGGTATGTGTGTTTGTTTCTCCTATAATTAGCAACAGGTAATATTATTTCTGTTTTAATCACTCACCATTTAGCAGACTTTCATAAACCTGTATATTTTAAAATGTTAGAAATTAAATGAGACTCAGAGGCTTCCAAACTAGACCTCTCTCAATCCAATTTTTTTCTCACACTTGTAGCAGGGTCCAGAAATACAGACCTCAAAAATAGGTATCTCTTGATATTGTTCATGAAAAAAATGATGCATTCTATATCCTTATTTTAGACAAAGAAGACAGTTCTGTTTGCCTTTCTTTTTCTTGTTTTCTTTTGTTTTCTTTCATTATACTAAATACATCTGTATACTAAGAGATCAGAGGCAATCATATTATCTTGTCTTGTGCTGAAACGCAAATAAATAGTCCCTCACATTTCCAAGAAGAGTCCTGCAACATATTTTCAGAGCTGCTTGATATATGTGATTGTTATGTTTAGAATCATTCCGGTGACAGGATTTGCTCTTGCTTTTAAAAAACTCTAGTGAATATTTCTCCTTTTGTGGGTAAAAGCAAGTAATATAAATTTATATTAGCCTTTCCTTGTCTATTGTTCATGTCTCTGATACTGCGGTGCACTGAAAATGTAATAAAACTTTTATAGGGACAGGTATTTGATAGCATCCATGATGACAGAATATTGTGGAATTGGTTATGTGACCTATCTTGTGCTCCCACTTTCTCCCCTCGCCCCTTTCTCTCTTTCTCTCCTTAACTCTGTTTATACACACACAGACAAACACCCACTTACTTGTGCATTTATTTCACTTTCTGTGCATATCCATAATATTTTTAATTCTCTTTTCAGGAACAACCATACCTCCACTTCTAAACAGCACATCAAATAATCTGTACCTCAATTTTCAATCTGATATCAGTGTTTCAGCTGCTGGATTTCACCTTGAGTACACAGGTAATTCAGAAATGTTCAATTAATAAGGAGCACTTGCTGGTTCCAGACATCAGTTCTACCTAAACTATACAAGAGAGGAATATTTAGTTCTATTGCAGTAATGAGCTACATACTGTAACTTCAAAGTCATTAGTAAAATCCTCATTGAAATCCAAGTGAGTAAATTCAGTCCTGAAAACTGTACTACGAGGACTGTGAAATTTAGTTTGTCTTGCTTTCATCCTCAAGTTGCTTTTGCTGTCTGAAAAACGTTTCTGAACCCACAGCAGTCAGAAATGAATGCAGATATGCTCATGTGACAATCCCAATCCATTGTGTCCAGTGCTGCCGGGTCTCTTCCCACAGTTGCCACCCCTGCAGCTCCACACCCCACGACTCCTTGCCAAAATCTACAAATTATGCTGAGTAAAATAACCTATGTACTATACAGTTTGTATGTGTAGGACACAAATTCTAGTCACCCTTGGCAAAGAGGAGAGAAGGAATAGTCTGGAAATAGCAGTTGTGCTTCTTAGCTGAGAAATGCCTGCAGGTTGGTGAGAACACTGAATTATTTCAAATGGATTTTATTATTGCTGAGTACCTCACCAGTGGAAAAGGCTGTAATTATAAACATGCTTTCTATCTGAATGACTTTGTCTCATCTGACTGACAGGAATTCTGGCAATCACCAGCTGTGCGGCTCCCTCTGCTTATATTGGTTCTGGTGTCTGATCTGCATAATTGTGTCGCGGTTATTTCTTGTCAGTTTTACCATATGCAAATCCCATGCTCTGGTTGTCTGATTAGGCTGTTGGAGAACACAACCTCGCAAAATTTCTGCCTGATCGCTTGTCTATAACTAAACATTAATTATAGGTAGAATTATCCTGCCATTTCCTTGAAATGCAGATACTCTCTCAGCTGCTTACAACTTCAGATGAGAAAAAACTGCAGGAAGTTATGAAAATGAAATAAAATGAGACTGAATCCAGTGAAAGTGAGAATGCACCTTTGCATTCTCACATGTCCAAAGAATGTGTGATATACTGCCTGTATACAACTTCCACTTTTAAAAAAAGAAAAGATTCAGAGTACACTATTTAAAGTGTTGGTCCATGTCAAGAACCATAGCCAAATATGTGTGCATGGCTTTATACAGGGATGTATGTGTGAATCTGCACAAAAGTAATGTTTTCTGTGTGAGTATATAAACGCAAAGTATATGGTGAAAATTTGTGAATCAGGAAATAATACTGATGTCCCTCAGTAGATGCCCGATTAATCAGTAGCTCAGTGAAATACACTGTTTTACAAGATAAATGATTAGTTAACTTTCCTTGTGCAAGTCACAGAGATATGTGATTAAAACATCATACAGTCTGTGGTTGTTTAATCAAGACAGCAACTGAACACCATAAAGCTGCTCACTCACTTCACTCCCCCTTCTCCCAAGTAGATGGGGAACGGATTTGGAAAAAAGTCACATTTGTGGGTTGAGCTAAAAACAGTTTAATAGAACAGAAAAGGAAGGCGAAATAATAATAATATATAAATAAAACCAATTAATAATAATAAAGTATACCAAAAAAAATATGCACAATTCAGTTGTTCACCACCAACTGACTGATGCCCAGCCAGTTCACAAGCAGCAGTCCCTAGCCAGTTTTCCCCTTAGTTTGTATTCTGATCATGGTGTCATAGGGTATGGAATTTGTTCAGTCGGGGTCAGCTGTCCTGAAACCCTATAGTTAATTGCTTAGTGTTGATTTCAAGTTCTAGGCACCAGCTGTTTCACTCCTCGAATCCATGACCTTACTTCCCCACTATTCTCCAAGAAATACATAGACATCTATTACCTGTGAAAGTTTTATGATTTTTTTTTCCATCTGTCATTCAATTGTTTTTCAAGAAGAGACTATGGGAAATTCTGCATTGGGCTGAATCACAAATTTGATAAGGGACATTAAGCTAAGGGACAACACTACGTCATCGTTGCTAGGAAGGAAGACAGCAGAAACTGTACCTTGTGTATCTTCTGGATTTTTGTCTCTTGCATTTTTCTACCACAAAGAGGACGTTTTCTTGCGATTCCAGAACTCACGAAACTGCTGTATTTGTGAAGAAATTTCTCCAGAAAGAGATGCAAACAGAGTTTGCTCTCTTCAGTTGTCCTGGTCATATCTGACTCTCAGACAGCAGCTCCTTCTCTAAAAGCTGTGATTATGTTTATAAAGACAGTTAATAAATGGAAAGCAATGGCCAGATTTTAATGTCAGTGTTTCATGAATTCATTGCATTTCATTGGAGCATATGCTGGAGGAGGACGTCATGAGGAGACCTCTAAATTAGTCTTGGCCTTTGAAGTATCTGTGCATAGTTCTCATGCAAAATCACATCCGAGTTAAATATTTTTATTTAGCATTTTTCAAGTGAGCTTGCCATAAAAATTGTCTTTGTTCAATTTGTAGTGCATCTTCCAAGTCTATTTCACCTATTCTAGGAGACACAAGTCTGAGGGGAAGTGCACCACATTTTCCAAAATTATTAGTTTTTAATCTCAGCAACAGATTTCTGTAAGAAGGTTTCAATCTGTTTCATTTCCAATACCTCTTTTCATTCCTCATGAATAGTTTTTTGTCCTGTCTACTAGGAATTATCTTTTGAGCTTCTAAAAAATCCAAATGCTTATATAAGAGTAAAAAAAACCAAAAGGAACTTTATTTGTTGAAGAAATACTTTAACACCAAGTAAATGATACTTTGACATAAGGAATTAAGTGTTCGTGTTCTGAAACTGAATAGCGTTATTATCTATAATGTTTTTTCTAGCATATTTTTACTTCTCTGTTGAATCCTTAAATTGTTATTATATCCATAACATTCATTTTGTGTATTCCATTGGATATCTTAAATACAAAAATGTATCGCATTGAAGATACATTATATCACCTGAACTTAAAGAACACCACAGAATAGTTTGTTAAACACTTCTATAATGTTTATATGTTTTATATCACTACACAAATTATGATTTATTGCTCATTTTTTTTAACTAAAGTTTTGTATTATCGAAAATTTCATTGGTAGGTTTTTGTATTGAGTATCACAGGAGCTGCTGCAGAAGGGCAAGACAGCATCAAATAGCTTCTTTTTCTTTATATACAGTTCTTCTTATCTGAAAATTAGAAAGTATGTTTTCTATGAATGCCTATGTTAAAATCTCTTTTTATTGCCACTGGTTATGGAAGTTTAAGAATCTAACACATTTTACAGTGAGAGTAGTATAATGTAGTTCAAGAAACTTCCTGCACTACAAATAAATCAAAAGTGAACAGACTGTGGTTTATGAATACATTTATGAATACATTTATGACCTGAATAAATATCACGACACTCCAGAGACACAAGTTCTGAACTAGTCCTCAGCTGGGAAGGTGTCAAATTTTATTTCAGTTTCTTGAAAGGTATTGTAGATGTTCAGAGTGTATTTTTTCCCCAAATATCATTTTATTAATTGAAGTGAAGGACAATAGGATGAATACCTGTGAGTGTGATTTGGGCTGCTAAGGTACCCTGAGAAAGGCATTTAAATGCACTCATTTCGCTTTGCATGGCCTGAGTATTCACATAGTTCAGTTATGCATTCCAGCTGCAGGTTCAGTAACTGGAAACTGAAACCCACTAACTCTTTGTTTAGCTGTTCAAAACAGATTATAAGCAATCATCTGTGTAAGCCAAGCACACTTGTTATTTTGCACATCTACTTTGTATATGAACTGGATCACATCTGAAATGTAAAGATGGATCTAAGTCCATCAGCCATTTCCAAAACAGGTTCTTTTCTCTAGTTTGAGAACAGAAAAGAATTTGAAAGCTGAAAATTTTTGTTAGCTTTTGTCTTTCATATTGTATAAAAATGCAATATTTTAAGTCTTCAAATGGAAATTTTTACTTAGTGAGAATCTTACATGAAGTGATCAGTTACATTAGTAAGTTTTAAAACATGCAGATTTTGATAATGTTCTGAGGTAGTAGGTGGCCATAATCAAATCCCATGTTTCCCTGTTATCCTATGTGCTGATGCCCAGTTGTGTAACAGTCCTGACTTCACAACTAGGGTGTAATTCTTACAGTAGGTGAAGAAAACAAGTCATTTGGTTATACGTAATGTTACATGCATTTTTGCATTCCTGGATCTTCCTGGGTAGATGCAAGGAAAAAAAAAAATTCTCTTTTTGATGACCATGAAGAAAAGCATGTGGTCTCTTGGCAAACTAGCTTCTATTGCAATCAGAAATTCAAAATACTAGTGTTACAGCTCTATAGATACTTCTTTAAACATAGCAGATTAGATGAAATCTGATGCAAATATTTATTCTGTGTATGTGTGTGTACATGAATGAAGGAGTCGAGTCACACCTGTGAAGGATGGAATGCAGGATACCACTTTTACTTTGCACTGTTTTTCCTGTGTTGTGCAGTTGGTGTAGTACTGGCCAGTCTCCCCTGGAACACATACTGGTAAAGGATAGCAGAGGTGCTCCCAGTCTGAATTATGCAGGCTGTAACTAGGAGTGAGACAGGAGGTAGAAATGAATGAGTCTGTGCCAGGAAATAGTAGAACTTTAGAACTGGGAGTGCAGGTTGGGAGCTGTTTGTTGCCACACCGATCCTTTTCCTTTACTCAGGAAAGATTTTTTCTCATTATATACAGTTGTTCCAAAATAATATGCTACTTGTCTGCAGACAACTGCTGATTCCCAAGAGTGCCCTAAAGCTTATCAATACAGTGTGCCTATGCGCAGTGTACACAGTTCTACGCAAATCTAAAAATCGGTTTTATGTTCATTAGAATGACTAAACTTCTCTATTTTTCTCAGCTATAGGCTTGGACTCTTGTCCTGAACCGCAGACCCCAAGTAATGGGATCAAAATTGGAGACAGATACATGGTTGGAGACGTGGTGTCTTTCCAGTGTGACCAGGGTTATTCTCTTCAGGTGAACCTAGTTTCCAATTTTAAATGGTGCCTTTCAGTTCTTTAACATGGTTATGTTTGTGTCTGTCAGTGCAAAATGGACGATGAACTCTTGAGGAAGTGTGCCCATGATAAGTTTGCAGGACTGTTTGCTTTTCTACCAGATAGTGAATTGGAAACTATCCAAATATTCCACCAGGAGTGTATGGCTTGGTGCTTCCTCTGCATTAATGGTTATAGGTTGTTATCTATTATTGATGAAATCTTTGATAATTATAGCTGAACCATGACGTGTTGGCAGATTTAAGTTAAAATCACTTGATGAACAATAGTTCTCTATGCACAGAAGGAAAAAGAAAGTATGTAAAGAGGGGCACTAAAACAAACAAAGGGAAAGATCACTACTATCTTAGTAAATCAGATAGTGTCAGTTGTTTTCTTTTACCAATTTCCTGGGGGTTTTTCTCAAAAATGTTTATTAAATAGGGGTGTATTTTTGCCAAGTAAATTTGCAATGTCCTTGCATTAGCAAAAGGTATATCCAGTGGAAATGCAATGATTGTAAATCACCAGTAGGAACCTGTCTGCCGATAGGAAAAATATGGAAAGTGTTTTCAAAAACTTGTACAGTTATGCCATAGAATCAGATCCAAAACTTAATATTGTTTTCACTTGAAACTCCTCAAAAAGACTCTGCAGGTTCTAGTCTTCCATTTATCTAGCTTTTTGAGAGCCAAAAGGACAGAAAATGATCACATTACCCAAGCACCTGAAAAAGAAAAATCTTAAGAGGAGAAAATAATTTCTATATAACAGCACATGATTAACTTCTAATGGATTTATGGATACCTTTGGAACAAAATAGCAAAATATGCCAGAATGAGCAAAATGCCATTAATATCAGTCTCGTCCGTAACATGTGTTGATGTCAGACTAACTAAAGTTTTAAAAATGCTAAAAATTTCAAATATTTATTTTACATAATTCTGTGAAATCCTAGATACTAGGTTTATATGTACTCTATCAAAAATAGAAATTGAACTATATTCTTTGACCAAAAAAAGAAAAAAAAAAAAAAAAAAAAAAAAAAGCCTAGTTTATGTATAGAGATAGAAACAAAATAGTCTTGTCCGCTTCCAGATTTAAACTGCTTTTTGGATTTGGGACCTGTATCCCAATTTCCCCTTCAGGACAGAATTCCTAGTCATACCTGCAGATTTTTCACATTTCAAGAATAGATGGAATACATGTTCTGTGATTGCCGCTCTGGGAATGACTATTGAAATTTTCTTCTTATATTGCCTGGTTTTAACTTATCACTCCTGGAAACAGCCTGACAAATATTTTTTGCTTCTTTGCTTTAATTCACACCTTAAAGACAAGTGTGTGAACAGATAAACCACTAAGTAAATGACTGAAATAAAGAAAATATTGAATACAGAAAATAAAGGATTTAGGAGCATAGACTGTGTGAACACAGATGTAAAGTTTCTTCCCTCCATACGGTTTTTCTGGCTCATACAGTCTGACTAGATGGTTTTGGAAGATATCCCACATACAGTTTTCTCTTAAGATTTTCCATTTTGGTTTGCTTTCTCTGGAAGACAATTACAATTACATGAGGCTGATGAACAACAAAAAGGGTGTGTCTATTATTAATTAAAGATGTAAAGTCAACACTTACATAATTTATATAGTATGTGTAGTTTAATCATGTTCAACAAATGATGTAAATCCATACTATATAAACATTACTTCAGTTAGACCTGTAGTTTCCAGACCCTTGGTTTATACTGAAGCACGCAGAGAATTCAGCTGGATTGTGTTATACTATAAGAAATAATATTAATGGCATAGACACCGTCATGTAGTGGGCTAACAGTCACAGTCTTCTCTGCTGTATTGAAGGCATGATACATTTCACAGTGTACAATGAACTTACTATACCTTTTTGTTTCTGTGTATTTTGATGATGTTTTAAATTATACATTCTTTTTGTTGAAATACTAATATTGTGCTGTATACTACATATATTTTATATGAATTAGTAAATATTGTGTCATTTTAGGGACATTCACATATCACTTGTATGCCTGGACCAGTAAGAAGATGGAATTATCCCATTCCAATATGTTTAGGTATGTTCAGCATACATCATTTTTCTCAAATATGCCAGAATGAGAAAACCAGAGAACTCAAAAACAATAGACACATGTAGTGGAAAGAACTGGGAGAACTGGAATAACTTAATTAAATATGAAAAATGGTCAAATTAAAGATTCTAAAAGGTTCCTGCACACTTATGTTGGGAAATCTTTTTTGAAATGTCCAAGAAGTGAAAGAAATACGTACGTTGTCCCTTTCAACCCAAACTATTCTATGATATGATTCTGTATGTTCTAATCAGAATTTATCATCAATTCATTATCAGGAATGACACCTCCAGAGACCCTTGCAACACAGATAATTTATTTAGGACTCATTTCCCCATAAGAGTAATGACAATTGTAGAAGATACTAAAATAGAAATAATAGAAATACATTTTCATCTCTAGTGAGTTCAACATAAGCATGTCTACTCAATTTCAGAAGATACATTATTTTTAAAGTTAAATTATATACATGTCCATAATATTATTGGAAAAAGCACTGGAAACCTGTCAGAAACCAAAATGAAGCCTCTGAAGTGCATTTAAATATACTCTTTTTATATGATGGATAAATGTGAGGAATGTAAAACTCCTAGTTGTAATCTCTTTCACTGCATAGAAATAGCTTTTTTTTTTGGGGGGGGTCCTCTAACACTAAAAGTTATCAGGATTTGTAATCTTGAATATACAGAAAGCATGATGCTGCAGACTCATTAAAGATTTTTTTGCTTTGCTTTTCTTCAAGACAGTTAATATATATCCTCTTGAGCTGCCTCACATAATCTGTTCTTAATCCTGTGGGGTGTTAAAAACTTCCTATGCGGTACTGAGCTCCCTCAGCTTAGAATTTATAAATATTCAACAAGGTTGAGGTATTTGTAAGAATTTTTTCAGGAGTTAGTTATCAGTTTCTGTCATTATGCATTAACATATGGTTAGGAAGTCTGATATTATAATTGCACTGCTCTTGGTAAATTCTGAAGATAAAGATGCTGTGCTGAAATTTTAGAGGTTTTTTTTTTCTTTATATTTTTCCTTTTTTTTTGCAAGTAATGATTTTTACTTGTGTTTCAAATGATGTAGCAAATTTTATGTGGACAAAATTGCTGAACAAAATTATATATATCATAATTACCATCTTTAAATGTAATACGGAAGTCTAAGTCATTGTATTTGCTGATGTCATGCCTGGAAACAAAACTAAAATTAAGATATGAATTCAGCTTAATTTCTGGAAGTATGTGTATGTATACTTTTCTAAGTTTGTTTATTTTATCTCATTTTTAGACCAACAAGATATAAATGCAGTTTTTAAAAGGCGTCTTGAAACACTTTGAGTACAGAGTCTTTTTATAATACATTATCTTATATTATTCAGATGCTCCTTTACAAACAGATGCACAATTGTCTCAGTGCTGCTATAAGCTGATGTGTGCTGCTTGCCTGTCACAAGGACAGTTCTTGCAGACAGACTGCAGAATAAACATCAGGGTGACGAAGCTGGTGAAAGGTGGAGCAGCTGAGGGAGCTGGGGGTGTTTAGCCTGGAGAAAAGGAGGTTCAGGGAGACGTTTTCACTCTCTACAAGTGCCTGAAAGGAGGCTGTAGTCAGCTGGGGTCAGTCTCTTCTCTCAGGCAACCACTGACAAGATGAGAGGACAGAGTCTCAAGATGGACCTGGGGGGGGGGGGGTTCAGGTTGGCCATCAGGAAGAATCTCTTTATGGAAAGGGTGGTCAGGAATTTCAGATAATTTCTTTACAGAATGGTCTGCCCAGGGATGTAGTGGAGTCAGCATCCCTGTGGGTGTTCAAGACGTGGTTGGACGTGGAATTTAGCGCCTTAGTCTAGATGGCAAGGTGATGATCGGTCAGAAGTTGGGCTTGATGACCTTGGAGGTCTTTTCCAACCTAAATGATTCTGTGATTCTGTGATCTGTTCTATTTTGGGTGCATGCATCCCCCAAGTTAAAATCTACTCAATTCAGAGCTGATACAAATTCTTAAAGTGTCTGTTTGTAAATTACTTTCTTACAGATATTTAGTGGCAAAGATATGTTTGTTTGTTTTAATATAACCCTAGGTATTATGATATTATTAATGCTCTAAGGATCTTCAATGTTCTGGATTAATTCTTAGCTCATTTCACTCCTCTGAAAAATATTTTTGTTCTTTGTTTTTTTTTTTTAGCACAATGTGGTGGTGGCATGTCAGACTTCAGTGGAGTGATTCTCAGTCCAGGGTTTCCTGGCAACTATCCTAGCAGTTTGGATTGCACATGGACAATAAAACTGCCTATTGGGTTTGGTACGTGGTTTTTTATGGTTTTAAAATTGCTTTTTTATGGGTGCAAAACACTGAATATAGATTTTAAAATATTATTAATCTTTATCCTAGCAAAAAAATCAAAAGTAATTATAATTCATTTGAAGAAATTAACAAAATATTAAAAGAAAGATATAGAATAGAAAAGCTACAAGGTTCTTTGTTTTTCATTTAATATATGCCAAAATTTTCTGATAAAGACAAAATTGTTTAATTACAATTAAGCACAATTTTCTAACTTTACAGTATTGATTTCTCTTTTTGTGAAGTCATAAACCCAACAAAAATAAATAGCTATCATGAATATTTTACATCAAGTCAATTAAGAAGTTAAAGGTACATTTTAATTATTTTATCATTTAATTTCTTTGCGTATCCTAGGTGAAACTCACAGCAGCACAGAAATGTTATTTGAAAGGAAATGTAGAAGCCTCCCACTTAGAGCTGTCAAACTTCCCACTCAAAGTAAAAATGTTGGTAACACTGGATCAAGCCCACGACTGGTAGAACCTTCTCACTGGGGCTGCTACTCACCTAATCAATTCCCAGCCTGTAACAGATAAGGATGTTGTTCTCCAGATATAGAATTTTGCACCTCTTCTTGTGCAAACCTTTAAGAGGCATTTATTTACTCAGTCCTTGAGTTTTTTAGTGTTCGTCAAACAAAAATTGTGCCATTTAGTATATCATCCACGAGCCCTAGTTCAGTATCCTCCACACATTTGTTGAGGATGCATTCTCATTTTCCAAGTCTCCTCTGAAGACACAAGACAGTGTAAGCTTCCATAGCAACCCACAGAATATTGTGCTTGTTACTGGCTGCCAAGCGTTGAATGGCTGATTATCACCCTTGGAGCCTCAAAGTTATGTTAATTTTTAACTGACTTCCTTTCCATTCATCAAGCTCATGTATGTTTAGCTTCCAGATGAGAATGTTAGAGATGGAGTCAAAAGCCACAGCAGAGTGAAAGCATATCACATTCACTTTTCTCCCTTTGTCAAATTAGTAATAGAAAGATATAATGGTTGATTAACTGTTATCTTCTGTTAGCAAATCCATGTTGACTGCTACCAAGAGTCTTTTTTGTCTTTTATATGTTTGGAAATTGCCTCCAATTAAACAAGTTCCATAATTTTTCCAAGGACTGCAGTGAACCTGTAGTTGCCATTTCCCAGGTCCTCTTTGTTGTCTTAAAGGTGAATATATATTCAGACTTTTTCAAGTCACTGGAACTTCACCATGATTTTGTAAAGGTATTATCAGCATTTTAATTACATTGGCTAACCCCTTGAGCAACTTTGGGTGGATCCTATACATATTTTATTGTGAAATCTTTATTCAAACTTAGCCAGTAGAGTTGTCCTATCTAATTTTTTAACACTTGTGGCATTTTTTGGGAGCACGTGCACTTGGATTTTTTTCTTTATATGCTAGTTGAATGGTGTGCTGGTTTTCTTAGGCCTCATTGTTTTCTATTTTATACTTGCCATCTTCTGTCATATTCTTTACTCGATGACATAGAATTTCTGGCTCTTCAAGGGTCTGTGTGGCATCCCAAATAGCATTCTCTTCTGCATGTGTTCAGATTCTTTCCCTCCTCTTTCTAAAATCAATTCTGTGGTATTTTTGATTAGGAATCCCATGAGCCTAGTTCACTTATGATTTAAATGAAAGCCAATTGTTCTGCATGGGTTGTTTATATTGAAAAACATTAAACGTTCTGTGACATTGACTTAACCAAACCTGTCTGGGGGAAATACATTATATTAGAATAGGGATTTCTATGTAGAACCCAATTTGTTTGTTTGCATTTCATTCAAAACACACAAGATTACAGTCAATAATTGATTTTTTTTTTCTGAGCATTTTATAGAAATAACATTGACACTTTAACTCTGACATTACCTGAATTTTTAGGCAGCCTGATGGGAAAATTTGTAGTGCCTCATTATAAGTCATAATGCTGTCTAGAATCACATATAGATTTCTGCTCATTAAGTTATATATATATAAAAAAATAAATATAGCAGTAGTAGGTGTATTATTCCTGGGTCAAATCCACAGGAGAAAAGGATATTCAGAGCTATAAGGGAATAGGATACTTTGACAGATGGTTCCAAAGATATTATTATTTCTTCTTTATTTGCTAATAAAAAAGAAATAATAAAAATCTGGAATATTGGTTAAATTTCAAATTTAATAAAATAGTATGTTCAACTGCATGCAGAACCTGCTGTCTTTTTATTCCAAATAAATTGCCATCTGCCTCTTCCCTCACTTTACTGCTATCCTGTCTCTCTTCTCATACTGACTCCTTACTCCATTTTCCCTACTTGCATTCTGCCAGGCTTATGTGTCCAATAATTCTAATTTAATTCTTCAGACTGCTATGTAGACTTTACATTATTAACATACTATTTAGATTGACTTCCATTAGGCAGGAGATTCAGCTACTGGAGTTTTGGAAGCAGTTTATTGGATAAGTAAGTTTAACTCCACCAAAATCAATAGTTCTGAGCTTCTTTGTAGTAACTGAAGTTTATTCACTGGATTTATGAACTGTTTTCCAGTTCATGTATAGGAAAACTAAATGCTTCATTTTCTAGGAGAAAGCTAAAACTGCACAGATTGAAACATGCTTGGCATTTTTTACATTTTCTAAGTGAGATATGTTTGAAACTAAATTGAATATTAAAATAAAATTTCACTGTAAAAAAAGAAAAATATGACATTTGAAGAAGTGATGGCTAAAACTGATTTTAGTGATTCCGTGGCTCTGATCTAGTGGAGGCAGTTATGTCCAACTCTTCTGTGTAGTAAATAGAAAAACTCAAAAACACCATCACAGGAACCTTCTATAGACTTCCACTTGTTTAACTCTTTTTAGGAAGTCTTTCTCCCAGTTATAAGTTCTAGATCATAAGCTTCTCCACTGTATGTTAGCTAATGGTGTAATGTTTTTACCAATGACACTGTGTTGATTTTCATGCATAAATATATTAACTACTCTTTCAAGCAGTGTGTCCAAACTGCAAAAAAGTCTTAGAAAAATGATCAGTCTAACAAGCTGAAGTCTCAGAAAAATAGAGGCAGGTGCTGCTGGTAGAGCAAGGGATGAATACTTTTGAAGATTGATATGGTTCAGAAATTTGAGGAGAAAGACAGTGCAATACAGAGAGCAGAATGACTGGCAAAAATATATTTACACTTTTGTATCAAAGAAAGTTGGTGAAAGAGGAAACAACTGACAGCAAATTCATGTGGGCTGGCGGTTATTAATGACACCTTAAACTTCGGCCAAGTGTTTGTTTCACAGGATCAAATGAAAGGCCAAAATACCATGATAGAGAAAGAGCAAAGTTTGAATATAACTTGATTCTCTATGTAGGAAATATTTGGAAGGTTGACAAAGTCAAAGAATGTCACTTACAAGAAAAAGACTATCTCCAGATAAAGCAAGACAGAAACTATCAGTGTAACAGTAATTTAATTATGCACCTAACTTCCATATAAAATGTTTCATATTTCAGAAAATCATTAATAAACTTTACATGGTATCTGGGGGGAAAGTTCTAAAATGACAAACACTATTTAGGTACTACAGTTTAGGAGTTACAAAACTATTCATGACTTTCAATAATTTATCTGACATTATAGCTTTTACTTTCAGTTTTATATGAAATTGTGTTGATTGTCTTTGCCAGAAACACCAGTAGGACTCAATCATCTTTCTAATAAAACTACTGCATTATCATGCCATAGTTGCAATAGATCCAGACAAAATACAATTTTTTTTTTTATTTTTTGTAACTTATATGGAAATATGTTATAAGCAGGAAAATATTTAAGAGCCCTATAACTATACAGTGCATAGAATTTTCCTCTCATGCCACATAATTTTTGTAATACATCACCTGGTTAGAAGAGATAACTTGCTAATGGACAGTAAGCTGCCTTCCTAGGCCTGCCTGAACCAAATAATCCGAAATTTCTGTCACCCAAGCCATCATATACCACAGAGTGTGTGTGCAGCACTCACATGTATTCCCCATGTACTCTGCTTTCACAAGTCCTTGGTGTGCCAGCAGAGGCTCTGCCTGCCTGATACCCTGAGCTGGACCCAAAGTCTTTCTGCTCGCCGTCTAGTCCAATTTAAAGTTTGCTAGCAGGTGGTAGATGAGCAGCCCCACACATATCAGGACTGGGAAATAAACAGACACTTTGCAGGTAGCACATGGATTTCCGCCTGGTTATTTTCTGTGATTATCAGTGCAAGATGTGCACACTTTATTTTCCCTCCTGGTTTTGGTACTGGTGGTGTTTATTTACTGACAATGTTTTTCAGGTGTCCATTTGCAATTTTTGAATTTCTCAACGGAGACCATACACGATTACTTAGAAGTTAGGAGTGGATCTACTGAAACTAGCACTGTTATTGGGAGACTAAGTGGCCCTCAGCTACCAGCCTCTCTGTTCAGCACAACTCATGAAACCAGCTTATACTTTCACAGTGATTACTCACAGAACAAACAAGGATTTCATATTGTATACCAAGGTGAGATTTGGACATTCTTATGAGAGAACAAGGTGGCTGTTAAAGATTTTATGGAGTTTTGGGGATTCTTAAAAATAAATGTGAAAGATTTCATGTGTTTCAGTCCCAAGCTTTAAACATTGAGCTGAAACACAAGAATGAAGAAAGCTAAGATGAAAAAAGCAAATTAATTGCATATTTTCTTTAAAATTAGGTCAAATGTCAGCAAACAGAAAATTGCCAATATCTGAAGTAGATTGGCATATTAGTTTACATTGCTTGCCTTTACAAAGGAAGCATCTCTAGTCAATGTTTGGAAGCATACTGTAATTTTGTTTAATGTGTTCTGGAAGGTATAGATCTATAGACTGTTTTGTATTACTCGATCAAGGTAAGCTTGTGCAAATTAATGCCTACCCAAAATTCTCCAAATCCATTTTATTTCCTAGTTCATCATTTCCCTGAAGGTTCTTGTTCTTTTGTACCCAAGTAGGTCATGCTGAGCTGGTGAAGATCACGAGATCATAGTTCTATTTATAGAATTGCATATTCATTTAAAAGGGATTAGATCACCACTGTTCATGAAAAAAGGTCAAATGTGTATTTTAAACTAGACCTGTTTTCATTATATGGATAACACCTAAGAGTGATTTGAAGAGTTTTTACTTTAGAGCAGTCTCCTATTACTCTTTTAATAGTAACAAGTCCAAATTGATTTGAACTCTGTGCAATATTGTGGAAGTGAGTCACTGTAAAAAGAATTAGCTTTTAAAGAAAAAGTCAATTTGTGGCTTAAACTGTTAAGGACAGTAAAGCCATAAGACCATATACTATTAATAGTAACAGTAATAATTTTGGAGATGCTGTAAGACATAACTGATTCTTTCAAACATATACAACATGATATTCTTATACTGCAGACTGTGCACAGCTTATTTGTTCTCACATCAGTAATAAGAAGACAGTGCTTCAAATCTTCTTGGGAAAAATCACCACGATGTGTGAGAGAGGCTTGTTTTCAAATCTTACTTGTTCACTATAAAGTCTTTGATATTCCAGTTCATTACGGAGCCTTTTAATTCTTCTGGGTAAAACAAAAAAAAAAGTATAGACATGTTTATTTCTCCTTTGCCTTAAACATAAGAATGTAAAACCTGACAACTCCTTTTGAATTAGAAAAACACTTCATCCAGCTCAGTATAGTATCTTCAAACAGCAAAAAGAAATGTTATTTAGCAGCACAGAAGTGTGGCTGGTTTCACTGTACTTCTCCAAGTGTAGAATCAATGATTGATCATCACCATCATGGAACTTTGGTTCCAAACATATGGGCTGTCCATGACTTTTAATTTTATTCTAATTAAAAGCTCTTATTTTTGAGATAATCAGAATTTGTATTTTACTGATTTTTTCACCATTATTATTATTTATTTCAGCATATCAGCTACAAAGCTGTCCTGATCCTCGACCATTTCGTAATGGTTTTGTTATTGGAAATGACTTTACTGTGGGACAGACTATTTCATTTGAGTGTTTTCCTGGCTACACATTAATTGGAAATTCAGCTCTGACTTGTCTTCATGGCATCAGCCGCAATTGGAATCATCCTCTTCCCAGATGTGAAGGTATGTTCCAGGTGACCTATAAACCCTTCATTATTTGAAAGTCTTCCTAAGACTGTTAACTGAAGTAATTTCAGCTTTTTGATTTATAGAGTCCTATATTTTTACAGTATGGATGGTCTTTGTAAAGGAAGTATTCAATTTTGCACATTAAAATTTTAGCAGAGAAGCTGAAATGTTTTGTAATATGAAATCTCTGAAAACTTATCTGAGATAATAAGTTTACTTTTGGAAGGTTAGGCTTAAAGTCTAGAATGTGGAGACCCACGCTGCTTTTAATCTAGGTGAGGCAATGCAGTAAAAGCTCTGGACTGAATTAAATAAAAAGGCTTCAAAAATTGAATTTACCAATTCTGGCCAGTTATGTTCTGTCTTATCAGTTAGAAAGAAAGGTTAAAGGTGGTCTAGAGTGAAATTGTCCTCCAGCCAGTGCTCTGTGAAATTGTTTGCACATGTTTTTTCTGAACGGCATTATTTTTTAAATTACGTATTTTTGACCTTTTACATTTGTTTTTTCACTTGTGCTTGAAACAAATAAGAAGGTTCAAGGAACTGTGACTTGCACGCAGCTTAAATTTTAAGGAGACAGAATGACTGTGTCTGATGATTCTGTAGAAGTGTTTGCTCCCCTACCTATGCTGAAAGGAACCTGTCTCTAAGCAGCAGGCCAGAGAAGTCAGTCCTCCACTTAAAGGCCTGGCTTCCCTCTATATTGTATGGTAAAACTCAGCACTGAGAATGGGATCCTCAATATTGTGTAGGAGAGAAGTGCCTAAATAAAACCCCCGACAACGACTCAACAACACCCCACCCCTCAAAAAACTCCAAAACAAAATGCAACCACCCAAATAGCAAATAAAAAGCTCCCCTTTTTTTCTGGATTTTTGCACCATATACCCAAATTTAGGTACTTGAATGAGAAGCCTCATTATTCAAAATTCCTGCTGGAGTCAGTGAGCCGTAGGAATTTCTGGGGGATGTGGTAACTAAATTAAGACCTAACTGATACTGAATTCAGAAGGGGAAGCCTTATCATATAAAAGAGAGATGACACCTACACTGTCTTTTTTTTTTTCTTTGAAAGGGGAAGAGGTTAATTCATTATAATTAAGTTTCACCACCCATGTTCTGGATCCTGTGGAATAGTAATGGTTCATGTCTTAACTGCTAAACACTTAGCTTTTCCTATTAGTTAGTTCTAGCTGTATTTTCTGTGCCTCACAATCAAAACAATTTGTCAAATGGAGTGATTCTCTTTCATTAAAATACCTTACTGAAACCAAGAATTTAATTAGTAAATTCTAAGATGTCCAAAGCATGTTGTTGCTCTGAGTATCAATTTTGATGAAGTTCCTGAACAGTGGCTGAATGTTCTTTGTTTCTACTTAATTTGATATGAAAAATGAAAATAAAAAAAATCCACCAACTTGATAATAGAGATCTAAGATGTGTGTTCGCTGCATGATTACAGACAGTCAACACTATTCAGCTCCTAGAAAAATTTCTTAAATTGCATGGGGTTTTGTGCAGATACTTACTGTGGTATTTTTAGTAAAGGGTTTGTGACATTTTTATATGCTACAGATGTTTTTGAGTTGTTTTTTTTCTTTATTGTTGCAGGAAAAGGATAATGAGTTATCTTCAAGTTCTACTTGGTTTGATTTGAGATAAAGGCTTTATGTTCAAAAGCATTAAAAGGAAGTTGGCTTTTTTGTATATGCCTAGTACCAGAAATACATGGCATTTCTTAAATTTGTATTTGCTTTAATGTCTTTATTGTAAGACAAGATATACCAAGGCTTGCTTGATTCCTCAGACTTCTTGAAGCAGGCAATCTGAATTAAATATGACTAAACTTGCTTTCTGTTCAAACAGTTTTGTTCTCTTCTGGCATCCCCATGTGCCTAATATTCCTTTAACCTGTGCTCAGCATCATCTAACACTCTCTGACCCTTCTTAACTCATCTCCCTTGCTTTAATCTGTTCAGATTCTGTTCCCTATCCTTTTTCAAGAAATCTTGTTGCCTGACACTCATCAGACCATGTCTTCACTCCCTTAAGACCTGGCTGCAAAACCATTTCTGTCTGTACTGCTCAAACCCCCTTGAGACTTTAAGGTTGAAGCTGAAGAAAAGCAGTGCCCAAGTTGTTAAGTCTGAATGGTTGAAGTATTACTATGGAGGTGTCCTTACCCTACAGTTCAGCACCAAAATGTGTAAACATAAACCATAACACATGCTTTAGCTAAATACAAATGATGCATAATTCCTGTATGTCAAACCTGTATTTCCAACAACCTCCTCTGGTTAGAGATTTTTAAACATGTTTTAGAAAATCTGTGTTGCCATACCATGCATGTTGTGGGGTGGAGTGGACAAAATAAATGTATGCAAAATAAAGCAAATTATACAGTTTTAAGCTTTGCACACTTTTCTAGAACTAGGCTTCTGTAACATTTCTCTTCTGTAAGAACCGGGTGGTGTCATATTAAACATACATCTGAAATCTCTGTGGAGAAAATCATCTAATTTGGACTTGCAGTTTTCCAGAAATACATAGCTATGAAAGTCCAGAATCTGTATAGTCACTCTCGTACTGTATGATGTCTGAAAAAAGACCACTTCAACATGGATTACAGAGACGACTCTTACTTTATCTACTGGAATTTATATCTATAAATGCAAAATTATTATTCATACTGTTGGACACAATGTTTTAATTCTGAAGTTTCCCCCTTGTCTTCACCACCTCCCCCAACCTTGTATGTGCCTTCTTTCATGTGTTAATTTTGGTTGGCAATCTTCTTGTGACCATTCATAAAAACAATTAGTGTGATTTGTTGCTAATTTGTAGCTTGAATTTATACAAAGCCCTAACAAAGTAATTTTCAGTTGCGCAGGGAATTTTACCCTATATGTGTATATATTTCTTTAATTCTGATAGTATTTATGATGTCAGATTTTTTTTTTTTACTTTTATATTTGACCAATACTGTCAAAATAGACTTCTGACTCTGCACAAAGCTGAATAAGATCTGTTTTCTTTGCAGAGCAATGGACATATGCAATGAAGATATAGTGTACCAAATGTGTTTAAAAGTAGGGCTTTTATATGGTCTAAATAGAATGCAAAAAGCATTACCTGTCTTTTTTAAAAAAGATCCTTTTTTGCAGCTCTGTGTGGAGGAAACATAACTGCAATGAATGGCACCATATACTCTCCAGGATATCCTGATGAGTATCCAAACTTTCAAGATTGCTTCTGGCTTGTAAGAGTACCACCTGGGAATGGAATCTACATCAATTTCACAGTTCTCCAAACAGAGCCAATATATGATTTCATAACTGTCTGGTAAGAAATCACTTTTGGCATTTATTTTATCTTCATGTGACACTGTGTAACCAAATATGAATTTAAAATAATATATTTCTGATTTTCCCTTTGAAACTGGTGTTCTCTCTAAGAGAAATGACTGAGTTGCACTAATCCATGTTTTCCAATGGACTATTCTCTCTAGATAGCACTGGGCAAGAGTTAAAAACAATAATAGCGTTTCTCAGTTTGTCAACAAAGAAAAGCATACAGAGGTATGCTATAACAGCTCATCAACAATCAAGAGAAATAATACTTAAGAAAGGAGTGATAAGAGGTTTCAGATGTGTGTATTAGTGTTTTAGAGAAGGAGTAGTAGAAATTAAAGTAGGGCAACACTTCATTCATTTCTTCCAAGTTGGCTTCTTTTACTTTTAAGAGTACATAAAATGAGAGGCTCGATTTGTGTTTGGCTATGACAAAAAGAATTGAGCTGACAACACCTGTAAACAAATTATATTCTCTATAGACTTGAATCCACATCTGTCATGGCTCTGTATGATGACCCTCAGCAGCAGCCTATCACAATAATCCCTCCACCACATGTCTGAAGACATTTATGGCTTTGGTCCTCATTTGTACACACGTGTAAAAATTGTGTAACATACATGATGGCTATTCAATTATGTAGCTTTTATCACTTCTGGAATACTATTTATTTAGAGAGCAGTTCAAAAATTTTATAGCAATTTCCAATGCAAAAAACCTTCCATTTTATTCACAATTCAAATGATTCTTCAAAGCATACGATTTCCCTGCTAAAACAGAAGGGAAAGGGTCAATGTGCCATGGTTTGGACAAACATATTACTACAAAATTTTCAAAATAAAAAATATCCATATTTTTATTTTGAAATAATTTTCTTTTGAAATATATTATGCCAATAACTATTGAAAAATTTGACTTTAAATTTAAACTTCTATTGTTTAATGTTTGACAATTCTAATCTGGAAGGAAGCAAGGATGAACATTCAATACTATTGTATCATGATGCTGTCCTGTGCACAGTTCCACTGTTGTTTAGCACTAACTTTGATTTAATTTTTCTATTGAAATGAGTACTTCATTTTTCCATAAGGTAGCAATGATATTACCAGTAGTACATGTATTGTCTAAATCATAATAAATAGTACAAAATAATATGTACACAATACAATATACACAATACTTCTTCATATGAAGAAGGATTTAAGAAATTAATCAGCTGCATATCATACTCAGCTTTTGTTAAAGCTGCCAATAATTATATTAACACTTAACATGAGTCAAAAAGACACAACCATTTATATAAAAGTCATGGCACAGCAACAAATTGATTGAGAAAACTCTGAAACACTCATAAAAATAAACTTTAAATGAATTCTTATCTATCCATATATACCGTAAAATAAATATAAGTGATAACTATAAATGATAGCATTAAAACAATTAATTATAGGGAAAAACCTAGGCCAAAAAACTCTGACATTAGAACATATCTAAAAGTAACCTAGAATAAATATTGTAAATAAAATGTGCATTTATTAATGACCACATGTAGTTTCCAAGAGGAATCTTGTATTCAGTAGACTGTAAGCATTTTGGTTTTACTTTTGCCAAAGCCAATATTCCTTCATGTCTTTTCAAATTATTCTATTAATTAATTCTAAAAACACTATTTATCTCTTAATTTTCCTAGAAATTATCAGATTCAAAAGACTGGGGGACATGAACAGTATTAGTTTTATTTATTTTCTGATAGCCACATTTGAAAGTATAGATACACAAATGTGATCAGAGGTTGTGGCAAGTAGATGAAGTACAATCACAAATTCAGTAATTTTGAGTTGGCTTCAATTTTTATTAGAAAAGAAGAATATGACTTTCAAAAGGTGGTTGAATTAGTATCCAGTCCACATACAAGATATGAAAAGGTCTTCAGCCCTTGATGTCTGCTTTATCTTATTTCAGTTGTCTCATGCCTTTTAGAATAATCTAGGAAAAGTTTATTGCATTCACTCAAAATTTGGACAAATTATATTAATTTTTTTGGACCAAAAAAATAAAAAAAAAAATTATTCTGTTTGTTTTTCATAGGGATGGACCAGACCAAACTTCCCCTCAAATTGGACAGTTTAGTGGCAACACTGCATTAGAATCAGTCTATAGCACTTCCAATCAGATTCTGATCAAGTTTCACAGTGACTTTACTACCAGTGGCTTCTTTGTACTAAGTTATCATGGTAAGTATGACAAATTAAACTTTTTCACCGTTTATACTGGTCACTGGAAGAAGACAAGGCATAAAAAAAATCAGTTGCTAAGAAGAGTTGCTATTACTAATATGATTAACCGCTACTAGGGTGATGTAATGATATGAAAGACTAACATGAATGGTGAAAATAAGTTATTTTCTTGACCAGATATTAAATTTACTATTAGTCAAGCAAAAATAAAAAGACTGCACTATGATGATGTGAATGAAGAAGGCAGCATCAAGATCCTAAAGTTCAAGGTGCACATATTTTTACTTTTTACGATGCTTCTAAAATTCCTTTGAAACCTAAATGTTTTTGGAGGGCATTAAATTTCTTTTAGATATTTGGATATTTTGAAGAAAGTGTTGTTTTTGTAGAGACACCAATGATAGTGAACTATACCTATGATACAGTGTTTACTATACTATATAGTTCAATGATAGTGAACTACATAATGTAGTTAATATTAATCTGCCCTTGAATTAAATACTGACTGAATGAAAATGTCTATGAGATAATTCACCAAATTCTACCTCTTTTTGTAGTCATCCAGACCCTCTGTTGTCAAGTGTCATTTACATTGCTATAATTACAAGGAAACGTATTGAGAAGTAAGGGTGGGTTTAGGTGCTTTGTGAATGCCTGTTGGATTGAGTATTCTAGGAAACACAAACAGACTACAGCCTGTTTTCTGGATCCTGGTCAAATTTTGTGACTAGAAGACTTTTTTTTTGACTTAGTAAAGACTATGGTGAATACAGAAAGACAGGATTGATGGGATTAAAGGAACTTTAATGTAAGCAAAACAAAACAAAACAAAACAAAACAAAACAAAAATAATGTAAATCCTACAATGAAAAAAAACCCACCAGCAATTGACTATGGAGTAGAGACTCCAGCTGGGCTAAGCAGAGAGGGATCAGAATTTCCATTCCAAATCTTGGCATATAAATTGCATGCATCAACTTGAAAAGGACAAAATGACATTTTGTATTCATTAATGAATTGATATGTATTGATATCTATTAATATATCAGTATATGACCAAAAATATGTTCAAATGCTCATGGAATCAAAGAATTGTTCAGATTCAAAGACATTTTAGATCATCAAGTCCAACTATAAACCCGGCACTGCCAATTCTACCACTAAACCAGGTCGATAAATAACACATTACATGTCTTGTAAATACCTCCAGGCATGGTGACTTCACCACTCCCCCAGGCAGCCTTTTCCAATGCTTGGCAATCCTTTTGGTTAACACATTTTTACTGATATCCAATCTCATATGGAGTAACTTGAGGCTATTTCATCTTCTAATAATTTTCTAGTATTAAAGTGTCTCTAAAGATCTTTTACTTGTTTCTTTTGTTGAGAAAATTGTCCTACCACAGGTGTGGGCCCTAATGTGCAATAAAGATGCAAGCCGAGCAGCAAAGATTACTTATAAAGAAACTTAAAACGATTTTTGGACTAATGTTGTCAAGATAAATAAATCTCATAGTATCTTGGAGTTTATGATCCTTCATATCAGCTGCACATAAATTATAGTTATAAAGGCAAGGCAGTCAAGGAGTCAAAGGCAAGGAGTCAAATTTCTTTAAAACAAATAACTTTGGAATTAAAATTAATGATACTCCTGTTACCCTAAAATGAAAGACATTTGAGATAAATTGTATTACTTGTTTATGGAATCAATTCTTAATTATGTTCATGACTTTTTTTATTATTTTTCTTAAGATGCAAACAGCACAGCTGTTTCATGTTTAATTGGGGTGTTTTATTTTAAATTGCTTTATTCTAAGGCTTTTTGACTCACTGATTTAAGTAGATCTGAATTATATGATTGAAAAAAAGGAGTGTAATAGGAAGATATCAAATGAAGGTGACTCAGTAGTAACAGAAGGTCTTACTTACGGTATAAATTTTGTGATTGTCAAAAGTTTGACCAATTAGAGTACTAAAGGATCTAATTATAGGAAGCAACCAAGAATGTGTATTACTGAAGCTGAACTGTCATCTGCCATAAGTAGATGATGTTCCTGTGTTAAAGAGAAATGCTATAAAACAATGCTATATGGAAATGCATTATTGAAAACCAAGCATACTTCATCCTGAACCTACACTTTAAGAAAGGGAAGATTCCACTGTAGGTAAAAATACGTTAATGTAATTCCTTTTGCCAGATTTCTGTCCTAATTTTATTAAGATTTAATGATATTTTGTCTGTCTCCAAACACGGGCCCATTTTCATTGGATCTCTGGGGCAAAAAAATCAATCTATATAGCTTCTGCATACTCTTCCTACTTATCGTTTTATTTATTTCATGTGATTATTTTGCCTGGCTGTTGCATCATGTGCTAAATCTCAGAAAATTATTTCATGTGAAACTTCAAATGAGAATTTTGAAAGCAAGATTATTCTCTGACACTATCTGTAGGTGATGTGTACTCCACAACTGTTTATTTATTGAGAAATTTCACATTCAAAATGCTTCTGTCCATTAGTTATGCTGCATCAGGGTAGAATCTTTGGGATTCCAAAACTTTATTACAAGTTTGAAAAGTGGAAAAGTTCAACAGTAAAATTGTATTGTAAAAAAACCCGAAACAAATAAACAAAACAATGATTGAAACATAAAAAAAATATTTGCTTTTTGACTGGGATCGCTTCAGTGAGAAAATTAGCAACCACTTCTAAACTTCTTACGTTATTTGTGAAGAGGGTTTCACCACTAAAACTAAGTAACTAATTGAGAATGCAGGCACAACTTCCAGTGTTTTCATTTCCTTTCTTTAGATTCTTTTGAAAGTTTCAAAATAAATTAATAGAGTTTTTATTTTTATCCTGCTAATGTGGATATTAAATCAGTTATTGCATGGCTATGATAATTATGTTTGAAAACGTCAACTGTGCTTTGTTCCATTTACAGCCTACCAGCTCCGTGTCTGCCAGCCTCCAGCAAATATACCAAATGCTGAAATTCTAGCTGAGGATGATGAATTTGAAATAGGTAATATATAAAAAAAACCAAAAACATAATTTATTTATAAAATAAACTTTCCGTGCACAGGGTGCTTTTCAGAATGGAAATAATACTTGTAATAGTTTAGATGTTTATTTGAAAATACATTTTTTAAGAAATCATTCCTCTTTCCTATGCATCCTGAATCCTATCTATGTTTCAGAGATTACATAAAAGTAATATAGTGACTCTTTGTAATTGACTTAATTTTAAAATACATTTTTCATGCTGTTTAATATAAAACATTGTACTAAACTGAAACAAAGAAAATGTATAAGAAAACATGTGGTCAATGGTATATTCCATACCAGAATTAAGGTTCTGTGACCTAAAAAGTAAAATTGAATTTGTAAAAGTTATGATGATCAGAGGAGTGAATGACATTCTGACTTTCTGAGACTTGTCAATAGTATTACTTAGCCACCTATATTTCAAGAAATATGATTTATATGATCTGATTTCAGATGTCTGGTCAGCTAGTTTTACTCACGTGATGGCAAAGAAAAATAATTTTTTTTAGTATATACAAATATATGATAATTTATTTAGGTCACAAAGAGAAATTACTTTTTTTTTCCTTTTTTCACTGTAATATGGACCAAAGAGAACTGCTAGGATGTGCAAGTTTTTACTTATATTGGTACATAAACTATATGAATTTTTGGTTTCTTAACTAAAAAATGACAACTTATTCTCAGAGTGCCAAATTTATATAGCATCAACAAATCCATTTGCTATTTAATTTTTTTTCCCCCTCAGGATTGTATGAATTACTGACTTGATCTTATATCTTTATTTAGTTCCATAGTGGTTATCCTATAAATTATATTGCTTAAAGCTTCGTGGACATTTGGTTCACACAGCATCAGTCAAACTCAGACAATTTAGCAAACTAACAAATAATGTGGTGGAAAAAAGTGATAGATGCAGCACAGTGTGCAGCACAAAGCTCATTTACCACATTTCTTAGACTAATCAAAGTTGTTTATGCCAGAGGTCATTTAGCCCATTGTATAATATGGTGGTAAGAAACTTCATTAATCAATAATGTTTTCAAAGCTAAAAGTCCCAGTTAATTGCTGTTTAATGCTTCTTTTGTTTGTTTGTGTTTTGCCCTGTTTTGTTTTTCTGAACAGGGGACATAATAAGGTACCAGTGTCAACCAGGCTTTACACTGGTTGGTAATGAGATTCTGACATGCCGACTCGGGGAAAGACTTCAGATGGATGGAGCACCACCTACTTGTCAAGGTATTTTCTTCTTTTTATCTTCCTGCTGCCAGACCAGTTCATGGTCTGATTTGGTGATTCCTTAAATACCTTCTACATTTCTTTACATAAGACAGCATACTGAAACTATTTCAGACTTTTTACAATTTGTCCCGACATATCACTCTTTGTTTTGTTTCATGTATGTCAGATATTTATGCAAAATAATTAGTAATCTTTTAATGAACTTCACAAGTTTAAAGGGCTGCTGCTCTACTTTGTGAAAATAATTTTACAATTCTTTTTTTTTTTTTTTTCCAGGGAGTCTAACTTAGCAAATAATGAGACTGTTTTCTATTTTGAGACTATTTCATTTTATCTACAACATAATCGTATAAAAATTTATATGGAAATTTTGAAAAAATGCCAAATTAACATAGCATTGATTTGAAAGTTCACAAAATAATTTTTCAGTGCAGTTTTAAGTACTTGCATTTTTATTCAATGTATTCTGAAAAACAGGTTTTCTGTATGTGTGTGTGTGTATGTGTGTGTGCATGTGTTTGTTCATTTTTCCTGTTACTGAAAACTGCGAATAGAGAGATAATGCCATCTCATTGTTTGGGTCAAAACGATTACAGTCCTGCCAGCCACTAACATCACACTTTAAACCAGTCTTTATTAAGCTGAAATTTGATGTGTTATGCTAGAATATAATTTTTCCATAATTTAAAAAAAAATGTGAGGTTCTTCTTTCATACTAAATTTATTAGGGAACTAATGAAGATAAGCCTTGCACATGCTTCATTAAAAAAATGGAATCTCTTTGAAGTTCCAGTGATGGGCATGAGTTTATGTTTTCTTACTAATTCTTCCATTTATATCTGGAAGGATAAATAAGGACCTACAGTTATAAACATGTATGATAAAGTCTTTTCAAGAAAAAAAGACCAAACCAAAACAGTACAGCCTCATAAAAGTCTAAGTTGTGTAAACAAAAGCCATTTTGAATTCTGCTAGATGCTATGATATTCCTTTGTGATCCATCTGTTCCTGAGCTTAATATTCTAACATCTACAGTAGGATTAAAATACTTTCCCAAATCAGTCATAATAAGTGTGTTTGATTTACATTTTATTATATGAAAAATACTGCCATCTGTTTTTCCTACCAATCTGATGTTTTGGTGTGTCCTTCTTCAGTAATTTTAATTCATTTTCATATCCATAAAACACTCATGATGAAAGATTTATTTGGCAATAATAAATTAATTGTGAATAAATCTACTACTTTTACAAGTAAAAACTTTAATATTTTACTGTTTCTTAGCAATTTCTAAAGTTATAAAATGGTGCACAACATAGATGTTAGGAAATTAAACATCAGTATATTAGTTTTTAGGACTTTATTATTACTATAATATTTACCTAAGCTTTCAGCTGAGAGTTAAAAAAATTACTTTTATGAATATACTTTTTTCCTCCATTCCTGGAAAGTTGGAAGGGTCTACTATTACAACTGAATAAACTGTTTCCCCCTGATTTTATGGACAAAACTATGCGAAAGTCAAAGTCATTCACAGCAGTTAAGTCTAGTTCTTAAAAATGCAAAGTGAAATTGAAATGTGAGCTTCGTAAGAACTTTAACACTGATAATTTCTGAAAATCCAGGCATTTAGTTAGGTACAAATGTGTCTAGAAATAGCTTCCAACACCCCAATTTAAATTTAAATCCTAACTTGGCAGATTTATAGCATTTAATAGGTGGAAAACCATAGTAACCTCCAGGCATTGCTTTAAATGTTAAAATGATGTAATATTAGATAGGGCAAATAGAGACATATGTGCTGATCCTGAGGCTTTCTCTCAGTGTGTGTTGCTGAAGGCATATTTGTATTCAATGCAAAACCCAAGACAAAAACTTAGGAATGATGACTTCAGTTACCACAGTTAATCTTTAATCTGTCAGATGTGAATGCTAAACATTGGTTCCAATAATAAATATTAAATCGATGCTCTTATAATTTCTGTTTAAAGCAGAATGAAACTAACATGGTCTTCAGAGTTAGATTCAGAAAATTAAAAAGAAAATTGCAAGGGAATTTGTCAAATTGTGTTAAAAATGACCAGTCCAACTGTCAACTAAGAAAAAACAGCAGCATACTTTCTTTTATATTTATTTATATAATGTCTAGCTTTGAAGATCACAGTATATAAGTTAATTTTCAATAATGAAAGATGAATAGAGAGCTTTGTAGAATCTAAAGGCAAGCAAAAATACAAGCCAAAAATTTCTGTCTTTCATGATTTTACTATATCACGTTGGTCTATGGATAAACTACCATACTTTATTGTGCAGACTGTAACACACTACTTAAGAGTCACTCTCAAGGAAAAAACTCAGTTCTTCTGTTGGTTCATATTAGTATTAGTTCACTAATTCTTTTCACTGGGTAGAGCATGTGTTTGTTGTTAGACTTAATAGTGTTAATTCCTGATGCTTTAACCTTGTGCATGTGTTTTATGCTTTAGCCAGTGTAAAATCACATTTCATTGAATTTTTCTTTAATTTTCGGCTTGAAATAAATTGATACCTACATTAAAAAATAATCCATAAGTGAATCTGAAGAATGCTACTGAGCAGAATTTAAGTAACAATATATTAGTCTTGAATCTAATGTATTGCAGTAAATGAAAAATGAGGTATTCCTAGGAAAAAATATTGAGGCAAACTATGTTTAGGATTTATTTGGTATTTTTAATTATTACAGGTTAGTTTACATTGCATTTAGTACTATTTAAAACTATGTCACTTTTTTTTTTTTTTTTTTCTGTTTTTCTCTGGTGTGTGCCAGTTGGACGAGCATTTCTTAAAATTCTTGCAGATGTCCTTTAGGTGTGAAAATAGTCACTAAATTCCACAAGTTTAGCCAATTCCTATCATCTTATTTAGTTAAAATAGAGTATTGTCCATACAAAACATCTAACTTTGCCCTTGATTTTCCTTTAAATTAGCTTCTACTTCCAGGATAAAATGAAAATTTCAGAGTAAGAGGATTCAAACTGTATTTTGCATCATAATTAGGGGACCCTGAGAAAATTCTTTAATGGTGACTCTTAACTATATCTCAGATACATTTTCTCTGATTCATATAAAACTTAGCTACCTAATTCCCAATGGAATCAGTTTAACAGAAACAAGTCTTTAAATTCTCTGTAAAATTCCTGCGGGATGTTTAGTGGAAAATCCTGAAATTAAGCACAGTTTGCAAGGCAAAACTACCTGCAAATAAATGAGTGCAGCCAGATTACTGGTAGGCTCTTCCTGCCACACATTTTTATATCAATATATGTGTCTGTATGTACGTATAAAGCTGAGAGGATTATTTTGTTCATTTTCTTGAGATATGTGTCACAACTGGCACAGCACTGTACTTTGACAGCCAGATTCCAGCCATGTGAGTTTTATTAAGCGGGGTGGAAGTGTTGTATTCAATCTCTTCTTGAGTAATTGAAAAAAACCCAAGCCATGAAAAACACCTTTTTAATTTTAGCAACTAATGTTAATTTGCAACTGAGATACAAATATTTTTAAAATATATGGGCAGATACAATTTTTCAAGTTCAGTTCGGATGAGTTTGCAGAGGGTTGGACTACATGATCTTCAAAGGTCACTTCCAACCCAAATATTCTATGATTCTTATGAAGTTTTTTATGAAGATAAATACTCGTTTTTTCTCCCTTTCTCTGCTTTTCTGTGTTTTTTATCTCTCTTCATAGTCCAATAACTTTTTCAACATAAAACCTGATTTTTGTAATTAATGAGACAATACTATTTCCAGATCCTATTACTTTTTCTTGTGTAGCTCAGGACTAACTCATTTTCATGTAGGAGTTAGTTGTCAATGTAAAAAGATTTCAAAGCTCCTGTTTAGCAGTGTTAGCTTCCTAATATACTGAAGGCATTTGTTCATATACCATGAAGCAAACACATTTTTTAAAAAAAGTTCCAATAACATGATAATATCAACTATTTCTATTTAACGACATTATTATTCTTGTAGACCTAGTTAAACCAAATAAATTCAAAATTAAATCACTTCATCATATTTTAAATCACAATTTTGCTCAATTTAAGGAAATAGAATGAGTAATGCTTTTAAACTTGGGAAAATCTTGTCAATCACATGAAACAGAAATAATGGGCTTTAGATTTTTTTGCCAATTTTTCTGTTTTGCAGTGCTCTGTCCAGCCAATGAAATGCGTCTGGATTCAACAGGAGTAATACTGAGCCCTGGATATCCTGACAGCTACCCAAATCTCCAGATGTGTGCGTGGACCATTACTGTGGAAAAGGGTTATAATATCAGCATGTTCTTTGAATTCTTCCAGACAGAAAAGGAATTTGATATACTTGAAGTTTTTGATGGTAACTATAGGATGCACAATTTTGGATGATACTTTGTCTATATCATTGTATTTTTATATTGCCTCTGTCCAATTACTATTGTTTATGCATATCATTATTTTTCAGTATAAAAAACCTTAAGCGATTATTTTGATTTGGTATGCTACAAAGAACTGCTGGATTACTGTATTTTAAAATTGTACTGCATGTTATACTTAAAAATAATTTTTGTTTTGAGCAAATACATAGCTTCCAGTTACAACATATAATTTCAAATTTTTAATTCAAATTAATTTGCCATTTTCTTGAAGGATATTTTACATATATATTAATTTTGTGCATATAGTTTATTGTATGTTATTTTAAACTTTGTAACTCTTTTTTTCTGTCTTTTTTTTTTTCCTTCCTTTGTACCAAGGACCAAATAGTCATAGCCCATTGCTCATATCTCTCAGTGGGGACTATTCATCTTCTCTAAATATAACCAGCAACGGCCATGAAGTATTTCTCCGGTGGTCAGCAGATCATGGCACCAATAAAAAGGGTTTCAGGATAAGATACATAGGTATGCAAATGTGACTTTCTATAATGTGCATAAAATTTCAATATGGAACATTTGTTTATGTGAAAAGGGTAATATAAGCTATGTTTGGTATCCTTAACTAACCAAACTGGAAGGAAATCCAATCTGTTCTATCTATATGAACCTGATGACCCTCATCTTGTGAGGAAAAAACCCACACAACACGTGCTCTGTAGAGAATTAATAAAAGACAGGTCTTTAAAATGGCGTAAGTCAGTACTAAAGATAAAAGAAGCAGCTTCCCCCTTCTCTCTCTCATTTATTTGCACTTGTGTGCCTCTTCATACTGGGGTGTTTTTTTTAACTAGACCTTTATGCAATTCACCATTAAGAATTTTGGTGGGACAGAGGAAAGCATTGCAACAAGGCAAGAGTGAACAGCTATAAAGTGGAAAAATATGAGACCCTGAAGGGTTGAACTCTTTAATTTAAGGTTCAACAGAAGCAGCAAACAACATTAAAAGAGATAAATTAGTATGTAAAAAAGCCAGTATTTTATGTGCTATTAATTAAAATTATCATATTTATGAATAGTGTGTGGAAATGGTACCTGACAAAGTTAGATTTTAGTAAAATTGCTTTTACAGAATTATTATATAATATCAATTTTACTGGAAAATTGTTTTAATTAATCAAGCTAAAGTAGATTTGTTGCAATTTACAGCAATTACACAAAATCTATATTTGATTTTTTTTATGATGACAAAAAATATGAAATACACACAAGGAAGAATACTGGGCATAATATCTGTACATTTAAGAGAAGTTATTGGCATAAAGCTGTTTCATTTTACAAAGTGAGGAAAGAAATAAAAAATATATAATTCTTTCCGCTGTGGTTTTTTTTTTTTTTTTTTGTTTTTCCTCCCTTAATTTTTGGCTAGTTCACAACTGAAGAAAAATAATTAGAATCATAATACACTGTGAAACCATATCAGTGTCATCCTTTTTGGAAAGGACAATTTTCTCAGACTTAAAATGTTTGTTGTTCATTAGATAAAATTCTCTCTTTACTAGACACGAAATAATATATGGTACCGATTTTCATTTTCCGTAGTACCTGTTGGATCTGTTAAAAGACAAATAAGAGAAAATTCTTCAAAGGCTTTCCTTACAGGCAGTGAGAAAACTGTTGAGAAGTAGACAGGAAATATTTTCTAGTGATCTGTTTCACACAGAAAATACCGGTATATTTTCTTATACACTAAAGAAGTAGAGATGTCTGTATCTTTGGTTCTCTCAAGAAAAAATAAGTCAGGAGACATTTAGTGTAAGGAAGAAAATATTTTCATAGTATATGGTCTGAATGATATAGCAGTAGTTCTCATTCTGCTCTTTGCTTTAATATGTTTAATAAATATTTGCTATAAACAAACAGCCATATGACTCCATTCTGGTCAGAGGAAGCTTTCACATGAGAAAAACATTGACCTGAAGTAAGTCATGAGACACGGAAAGGTTTAAAGAGCAAGTGAAGCAGCAGTTCTCTATTTGCCTGAGAAAATAAATATCAATAGTTTTCAACATTTCTTCAAAGCATAAAGGAAGCACTTGGAAACAAATTTCCAGCAAAGTTTTCTTTCCTACAAAAAGCGAAAACAGCCTTTGTGGCTAGCAGCCATTAATCAAATTAATCAGAGACCAAGTTAATTTAGACAAAATTCATCTTAAAATGGTTACCAGGTTGTAAGAGCTTTCTGGTCCACTCCTATGATAAGACAGCCAAACCAAAACTACCTGATACTCAATGAACAGGGGAGATAAAGGAAGCATAGTAAATAACCAGTATTTAATGTCAGAGTCGTTAAGTACATAAATAATTTCAGATTATAAAAACTGTAACTCTTAGAGATATTTTTTGCTCTCATAATGAGTCATGATTTTTTTCATAGGTTCTAGATAAGACTTCTGTAAGACTTAATGTTTTCCAAATAAATCAACAACTAAATGCAGATTCAGTATTTTTGCCACGGATTTATGGATGGCAGTCATAAATATCATCAAAGTCTATTTTAAATGTTTTACTTCACTTCAGTTCAATGTATCACAGAACTTAAATGAAAGAACTTATTTAGGACCAGAAAGAAAGGACTATTTTAAAAGAGTTATGTTCAGGATGTACTAGTTGTTTCCTTCTTTCAAAAATTTGTATACTACTGAAATGTATACAATTGCAATAAATTTCATCATAAACTAAAGTTCAGTAGCTTATTTGATTTAAAAAGAAAATGGTAAAAAAACCAAAAAACAACAAACCCCAAAGCTATAGCCAATCGTAAAAGTGAGCTGTCGCTCTATTTCTTGGAGGCTACTGAAACCTGAATCTTATAAAGAGCTTATAAAGCTCTAATTTTATCACCTTTATATTTTGTGAAGTTTGTCAATGCATGCATTATCAGTACACACAACACAACTTTTAGTAATGGTTTCTCAGTGTCCTGTCATATGTCCACTGAGTTCAACAAGAATTTCTCAAGAATTATCTGAATTCTAAACGCATATTTTATTCATTCAGTATTTATGTTTAAAGCTCTCTACTGCAGCACCCCAGAGTCGCCCCCACACGGTTTCATTGTCAGTCAGACAGGAGGACAGCTCAACAGTATGGTTCGCTGGGCTTGCGATCGGGGCTTTCGGCTCATTGGGAAAAGCACTGCTGTGTGCAGGAAGTCTCCGTATGGTTATTACTCGTGGGATGTTCCAGTCCCAGCTTGTCAAGGTAAAATCTTTTATTCAAAAAAATATACTTTATGAAACTTTCTTTTTTTCTTTTTCTAATATAAGCCTTCAGTTTTCTGACTTAAAATTAACAGCAGGTAAATATTTTGTGGTCATACTTCTGTGCCAAAATTTTTCAACCTCATTAAAACAAATGTACTTTCAAGAAATAGTATTTCCAGAGGAGCAAATAAGACTGACATATAAAAAAACCAGTGTTTTAACAGTTAGTGAAGAGTATTAGAGAACTTCATTGTGGTCTAATAATGATTTCCGAAATTGCAGAGAAGTCTTCATAATGCTGGCGCTCTGTGAGTACTAATATAATTAAGGTTTTCCAAGGTCTGCGTACATTTTTTATGTATATCTTTGGAACTGTAACTATGTTCTGAAGTTTGTGAAAAAGGAATAGATTTTAATGTTTCAGTGTGATTAACAATATTACCCAAGCTGACGTATAGTGACCAAACATTCCTGTGATAGATCTATTTTTAGGAAATTTTGGATATTTCCTATTTGTCATTTTTTCCTGTCAAATTATCTGATGTGGCAATAACTTATCCTGATATTTTCACATGTTTTCCCCTAACTAAAAGGTAATTTTCATAGAATCATACAAGGGTTTACTTGGAAGGGACCTTAAAGATGTAGTTCCAATCCCTCTGGGATGGGCAGAAGCACTGTTCACTCGACCAGGTTGCTTAAAGCTGGTCCAGCCTGGCCTTGAACACTTCCAGAGATGGGTCATCCACAACTTCTCTGGGCAACTTTTCTGTGCAAGTTTCCACAAATGTGAAATTCAGCTCAGAACTGCTGTAAACTAAAATGTCATTGGGTGACCCTTGGGAGATCTATTGTTTATATAAAAGTCTGTAATCAAGCATTTGGTGTGCTGGATTGCATCTTGTTTCTTAAAAAATTAAGATTAAGGGAGGGATATATTTTTCTTGTGCCACGAGATTGGCTGTTTACATGGATAATATTACTCAAAATTTATCAAGTCATTAATGGAGATTTTTGAATACTGAAGGAGTAATTAATCTCAATGGTAGATAGAGAACATCTCAGATTACAGCTAGAATGTATCTGATATATATTTTACTGATTGGTAAAAGAGACAGAATGTGAATTACGTGCATTACGTGAAAAAACAATATTATAGAATTTGTTGGTGCTTAGGATTGTAATCCTTGTTTACATGTTACAAATATTTTGCAAGTGGATATTAATTTTATGCACTGCTGAATGCTGGCCCTGGTGTTACACAAGTGGACATTTTTCGGGCACCTCTTCTTACTGTCTCAAAGTTCTTATTATCATTAGTATGCTTTTGAAGGAAGAGATTAAACTAGGCCAGTTATGCAGTAAACAGTGTTATTTGGTTATACCTTGGTTATACAAGGATACAGTTGTCATCTTGGAATGGATAGATTTGCCTAATCTGCAGTCCAAGCTATTGAGGAATTTAAGAAGTAATAAACGTGGTCACATGTTTTCATTATAGTGTCATAGAAGTTCTTTCTTTCTTTGGTGATGGCAAGTGAAATAGTACAGTTTTATCAGATGTTCAGTAAAAGGTGGAAGATAGACATTTTCATTTAATTAACTTGTCAATTTTTATCTCTCTGGGGTCATGTCCTCATACACTCTAGATCTTTGAATTCAATTATAGTTTCTTGGTGTCTTCCATTTCCTAATCACGGTTTCCTTATTTTCTTCTAAATGTGTGTTTGACTCTAGTAGCCAGTAGATATTGTGAGAGTCATTAGGTATATGTTCTAATGGTTGCCAAGACCATTAGGGTGATAGCAAATTAGAAATACTTTTATGTGATCTTTTTGGCAGAGTGTGTCTGTACTGTGCTTTTGGTTTTGGTTTTGTGGTTTGTTTTTTTTTTTTTTCTTACATTCACATGTCATAGGCAAGGGTTTTTTTTTTTTTTTATGGCAATGCAAGAATATTTTAACACTGATTCTTACACCTCTAATCTGCAAGTTGTTATAGGATTGGTGCTTTACCTGTGTCTTAGCTGTGATTATTAGCTTTGGTACTCTGACACAGGGTTGTTATATTGCTTATGAAGCAGATCAGTTTTATGTCAGATCAGCTCCCACTAGGGGCAAAAATAGATTGCGCTCTTTTTTTTTCCCAAGGATTTATACATAGTCTGGGAGGATTAACCTTCCTGTGTGGGCAAGATAGGTACTTTCTAAGGGCTCAAGATTTGACTTCAAAGTAAGGTACTTCAGACTTAAATGCTTAAGCCCTTTTTTTAACTTTTTTTTTTTTTTTTTTTTTTTTCTTTTAACCTCATTTATTTTATTTGTTTAACANTCTGACCTACATTAGATATATAGTTTCAGAATGTGGAAAAGGGTTAGTTTTTATTTTTATTCTCAAAACAGACAGGGCATTATTTAGAACGAGATCTTCTCTCGGTACATTATTTTTGTTAAAGAAAAGAAATAAAATAGTAGCTTATACTTTTATTTGCAGTTTTCAACTTTCTTCTCTAAAAGATAGAGGAGCCAGCAAGGAGAAGTGCTATGCTGGACCTTTTTCTCAGCAACAGGCAGGGGCTGATGAAGAAAGTAAACCTGAAGGGTGCAGTGACTGTGAAATTATAGAGTACAAAATCCTTAGAGCAGTGAGAAGAGTTGATGCTAGCTACCCTTGACTTCAGAAGAACAGAATTTGGCAACTTCAGGGATTTGCTTGGTAGAGTGCAATGGAATAAAGCCTTAGATTTAAGAGGGGACCAAGATAACTGGTTAGTAGCCAAAGGATCACTTCTTCCAAGCTCAGAAATGTTGCATCCTCAGAAATGTTTTCAAAGAGAAAGTCAGGTAGAAACTTCAGGACACCTGCCTGGATGAGCAAGGAGCTCATGGACAAAAAAGAAGTACAAAAATGAAGCCTAGAGAGGGTGGAAGTGAGGACAGGCATCCCAGGAGGAATACAGACAAATTGTCTAAGCAACCATGGATCAGGCTAGGAAAGCTAAAGCTCTGATAAAATAAATCTGTCCAGGGTTGTCAAGGGCAAAAAGAGTAGCTTCTAAAGATATATTGGTGGTAAAAAGAAGACTAGGCAAATTGTGAGCCCTCTCCAGGAGGATACAGGTTACTTGGGACATGGAGACAGCTGAGGTACTCAGCAGTGGTTTTGACTCAGTCTTCGCTGACAAGTCCTTCAGTCTCACTTCCCAAGTCACAGATGAAAAAGACAAGGGCTAAAAGAAACCTACAGGAAACTCGGAGAGGGACTTTTTACAAGGGCATGCAGCAATAGGATAGGTGGGAATGGCTTTAAAATGAAAGAGGATCAGTTCAAATTACACGTCAGGAGGGAATTCCTTACTGTGAAGGTGGTGAGGCACTGGAACAGGTTGCCCAGAGGAGCTGTAGATGCCCCATCTCAGGAAGTGTTCAAGTACAGACTGGACTGGGCTTTCAGCAACCTGATCTAGTGAATGATGTTCCTGCCCATCACAGAGGGATTGGAACTAGATCTTTAAGGCCCCTTTCGCCCTAGGCCATTTTATGATTCTATGATTCAGTATTTTCAAAAGGGTATTTTCTTTCTGCTTTGCAGGTGGAAAAAATAGAATGTTGAAATTTAATTTTAGTGCTTTGCCAGAGGTCACAAAGTACAGCTGATGGAAGAAAGCTGAACATAAACCATATTCGTGTTTCTCCGACTGGTGCCTTAATAATTCAACCATGCTGGTCATATTTTTTTCCAGATATTCTCTATTCCCTTTTTTTTATTATCATCTACATTTTGAATGGTTAGCTGCAGAGTTATGAACCATTGCTCTTATTTTTTACTTCCTCCATCAAAATGCAAAAGCTTCATTGGATTCGATTCCCTAAAATTTTAAGAGAATTTATTTGCATGCTTAAAACACACATTAGTGAGTTAAAAATTATTTTTTATGAATTTAAGGCTAGTGATGTTGCAATGCATAAGCTCTTTGAGGTCAGTGGAAACTTATATTGAAGATATAAAAAAACTTTGTCTTTCTCTCTACTCAGCAATATCTTGTGGAATTCCTAAAGCTCCACTAAATGGTGGGATATTAACTACAGATTACTTAGTTGGCACCCGCGTTACTTATTTTTGCAATGATGGATATAGGCTATCAGCCAAAGAGCTTACTACTGCAGTCTGCCAGCCGGATGGTACCTGGAGCAATCACAATAAAACACCTCGCTGTGTAGGTGAGTAACATGAAAAAAGTCTCTGGTGAGTAAAAACCTGTCTGTACATTTTGTTTATTTATCCAGGGCACAAATCTTCACATGACTTAAACTTTCATCTTCAGGTTACTTTAATCTATTAAGTATTGTGGGTATTAAATTATTTTGAAATACATATATGAAGTATATGTAACTAAGACATGCTGAAACTTAACTGCATAAGGAAAATAAACATGCTAGAGCTTATAGGATACAATCAAACTAATAATTAATTTACAGTTAAGTCAAAGTTAATGGTTGCAGAGGTTTTTTGCAAAAGACATCTCTTCAGTGAGAGCTGCACAATCCATACACTCTTAACTATACATATTCATATCCTTTTTACTATCAAGAATTGCAAAACCTCTGTGAAAACAAACTGCTGCTTATTATTTACATTCATCTCATCATTATAGTCCTACACTATCTAAACTTGGAGGAACATCACTGCAGAGCAAATGCATTTTACTCCCAATAAGAAGTGGATATCAGCAGTTACAAACGGGATATGAAAATCCAGGTGATTGTAAGAGCAATACAAGGATGTCACTGTCTCATGCGCATTAGGATTTGGATTATCTCACCCGATGAATTTTGGAAATGGAAGCAGATTAACACTGGAGTATTTCTCAAGGATTTCCCCTTTCTCCTTTTTTTCTTCTTGTTCTTGAAAATTTCATTCTGTCACGAATTTTCCTCTTTCTAAAGAACGAATGAAAATAGAGGAAAACAAAGTAGGAAAAATCATTATGCTTCTTATACTATTTTTTATTATATTAGTGTTGTAGAATGTTTTTGTTCCATTTCTGGAGGAAGAACACTTAGGATTAAGAAATAAGACAAAAATATATAGCTGGTGAAAAAACAACTTGGATATTGATATTATTTTATCTGCCACCAATGTGCAGCCTCTCAAATAAGTCTTTCATATCTCATAGAGTTTACCTGGGCAGAAAAAGAATTCCTCCATTTAAATGTACTTATAATTTTACTAAAGATTCTGGTGCCTGATGAGAAATGTCACGGAAGGTCCACCTACAGTGAATTCAACCATGGTATACCTTCTATCTACACCAGCTGCATCACTCTGCATACACAATCCCTGCTCTGTCTGGATCATTATTAATTAAATGAGACAACTCACACCTGTTAACCACAGACAATTTCTAACACAGCCTTGGATTTCAAAGATTATGTCACTGTGTTTAAAATACATTTTTCGATTAATAATGGTACAGATTTTCCCAATTTGCCTGTACTAAACCACCAATAACGATGTGTTTTTGTTATTTTGGAAGTTGTTACATGTCCGAGCATCAATTCTTTTACCCTGGAACACGGAAGATGGAGAATAGTGAATGGGTCACACTATGAGTATAAAACAAAAGTAGTTTTCAGCTGTGATCCTGGGTATTATGGTTTAGGACCAGCATCTATTGAGTGTCTTGCTAATGGCACCTGGAGTTGGAGAAATGAGCGGCCGTACTGCCAAAGTGAGTACACGTATCTGTATCTGCTGTACAGATTTCAGGAAAAAGTATTTTATTGGGTGAATTAGAAATGAACTAATTTAGTGTTCAGAACAATTAATTAGAAAATGTGTTTCTTGGCTGGAATTCCTGGGTATCCTAAAGGCTGTTATTTACAAATATAATACATTTGATTTAGTGACAAGGACATATCTGTAGGCGCACTTCTGGATTTTAAAGGTCCCTAAATTTATAAAAGTACAAAGAAGTAGTAAGAGAATTTTTTCCTATATATATATTTTAGGTCAGGAATGCTGTAAAGTCTTGAAAAATGCAAAACCTTTGTATGCTGTCTGCACACTTGATAAATAAAATAATCTCTCCTTTCAACTAGTTACCATGTAGTGTGCATTTGCACATATCCACATCATTCCTACCATTAGCTGGTATGCTGATAACCTGCAATAGTTAATTTTTTAAAAAAATAAATAATTAATATTCAGATATTTAAACCAAGTAAAGATGTAGCTATAATTGTGTTTCCCTCCCCCACTGCTGTGAAAAGCAGATTTCTTTATAAATTTAAATGTAGACATCTCTTTTTCAAAACTGTGAGGTTTTGGTTACACTTTGAAGCCACAAAACTCTTTCTCTTTATGGAATACCGTGCAATGTACCCTCTGACAGAGTGGGATACAGCTGTGCTTTTGGTACCTGTATCAAAAATGTGTGTATCTGCATGTTTATGTATAAATCCAGAAATATATAAAAAGTCTGTAGATAAGCCAGATAGCTGTGTCTTAAGATATATTTATAATTCATTGACAATATATATGAGGAAAAAAAAAGCAGTTTAAAAATGCAATTTCAAAGACTTATTATAATTATACTGGAAATTAACCTTAATTTTGAGTTCTTTATAACTAGAAACCTAATATATAATGTAGAGAATTTTTAGAAGTTAATTGCAATATTTCATCTCTGCTAGTGTTAAAACTACTGTGTGTATGTCTGTATCTATATCTCTCTCTGTGTATGTATAGATATTCTACATATTAAATTTGTATTTGTATCCCTTTTTGCTTTAAAAGACAAACTATTTTTAACTACGTTATGAGAAGCTTTTTTTGAAATATTATGACTTACTTTCTTCTAGGCACCACCTAATAAAGTGTGCCACCTAATTTCAGCCTCTTATTTACTACTAATAAATTGGTTTTGTTAATTATTAAAAGCAAATCGATAAATAAAAATATTATTTTGCTTGAAAAGATGCTTTTAGTTGTAATTAAATAGCAAGGAATTCCATTAAAAATGTAATGTGTGAATGCTAGGGTAAGAATTTCATTATTACCTAGAAGATCAAAATGGCCTCTTCCCAAAGAAACATAACTTTAAAACTGATAGCAATTGTGATGCTCCAATACGCAGAAAGTCCTTGATAAACCCAAGGTAATTAAACAGCATTTAATAATGCTATGAGTGGCTCTTTTAACTTTACAGAAATTATTTTAATTGTTCTTCCCCCTTTCTTTCTTAAGTATAATTTCTGAGGAAGGAATAGTTTTGGTTTGCAGGTTTTTAATATATGTTTTCTACAGATTTCTCCAAAATACTTCAAGGCGTAAAATTTATTTATCTGATTGACTGGTTGATAAGTATTATTGGTTGATAGGCATTATGGTATGTGTGTTTGTGATTCTCAGCTGTATATTTGTATTTTGTTTTTGTTTTGCCATGAAGTTATTTCCTGTGGAGAACTTCCTACACCTCCAAATGGAAATAAGATTGGAACTCAAATCACATATGGATCTACAGCTATATTTACATGTGACTCAGGATACATGCTAGTTGGCTCTGCAGTGAGGGAATGTCTGTCATCTGGACTCTGGAGAGGAATTGAGACCAGATGTTTAGGTATGGATACTATTGTCATGACTTGTCTATTTTCTATCCCTCTAGGAGACAAAAGTAAGCAAAGTGATCTGCTTGTCTTTTTCTATTAGCAGATATATTGACGAGAGCTCTGCATGTGTGTGGCTGGGCTGCATTGTTTTTCTCATCAAATTATAACTATGTTTATATTTTCAGAAGTTTTAATATCTTCACAATGTGCAAAATCTGTGTTATTGTATATTTGTATATGTCTTTAAAGTAGAACTATACATAAACAGCAAGACAGATTGATTCCATATGTGTCAGCTCTAATATATCCTCAGTAAAATATCTGCATAGTAGATCTGAACTAAGTGGTTGTGTTATAGAATTAAACTGTATTCCTGAAAAGATACAGAAGGAGGGAAAAAAAAGTTTGTAGAAACTTTGACAGGATCACTGCAGCCTTATTTCTGAGAGAGTCACTATCCAGACACTTTTTACAGAATTTGAGACCCTTTACTTGTACAAGTCTAGGCATCTTCTCTTATTTAATATACTCAGACACAGTTGCCTGAATTATTTATCAATAAAATGAACACATGAAACAATTTCAGGGCTTCTTTCTGATTCCTTATCATGCCAACCTTTAGCTGGGTTATTGTATCTACTGTAGAGACATTGATTTTAACTATATTTAAAAAAAATTAATTTCAGTTGAAATCAAAAGGATGCTAGTATTATAATTTAGAATGAAATATGTAAGTCATATTGTATCTTGTCATTTGTAGAGGCATGAATATATAACAGAACATCCATAAACTGATACTTTCAGAAAACTGAACTAGTTTAACTTAATTTAATTAATTAATTAATTAATTAATTAAAACATTAAATTTATGGGTTTGTTGCAGTATCTCTTTGTACAGATTGCCATTAGACTGTTTAAGCTACTTTCCATCCCAAATAGTTTTTCTTCTGTAAAACAGCATTATTTGCTAATGTTCACTGAAGTGAATGGCTCATGAATGAGCAGAAGTGTTTCTTATCAAGCTACAAGTCTGAAGCTGAAGCAGAGAGGGATAAAGGCTTTGTTTACGTTTCACTTTTACAATGGAAACCATTTAACAGAGGAGGAGGAGGAGGAAAAAAAAAGATCATCATGTTTGATATTATTTTTCTTCTAAATTGTCAGCAATTACAAGATTTTCTAAATCTAAATTTTTGGAACACCGTGGTATGGGCGTAATCAAAATGTTTTGCATTTTTTCTTGTTTGCCTGTTTGCTTGTTTTATTTTTACTGATCTTTCTGCAAAAATTACAGCTGTTGAAGTTTGGGGAAATGTAAAAATTTTCCTCAGAGAAATACTAATCTAAAAACAGATAAATTCCATGCTATTTGTGAATAGCACCTTGGAAAAATACTTGCATTTAAGAATTTTGCCAAAATAACTTTATGCCAAGTGAAGATCAGCACAGAATGAATTGAATTTCTCCTATATTTGCCCGAAGAATTGAAATTGTAATGTAAGTTAATAATAGTAACAGGTTGCATAATCTTCACTTGCAACTTAAAAGAGGACCCCTGCCTCTCAGAAGAGATTCATTATTATTCAGTTCATACACTATAATGTCCAGTAACAATAAACAGTAAAGAAAACAACTATATAACTAGAGGAGGAAAACAGTAATCTAAATCACACCTATTGTATCAGACTGATAGGACTACAGTAAACCTTTAAATGCGTATCTTTAAAGCTTTATTACGGCAAATTGTTGAAGATGGCATGAAAACAAGAATTAGAATATACACCATGTATAGCACACAAAAAATGTATATCTTGCTGGAAAAAAAAGCAAAAAAATTTTGCTAATGACAGCAAATTTATAAAAGGGAGAGAGTAATGGCTGACATAATTTCTCTTGCAATAACACTGCCTGTTGTGTTACATCGCTGTGCAGGAATGAGCTCCCTGCAGACTTAGAATAACTCCGTTCAATTCTTGTTTCTTCCATAAGCAATTTGAGACTTAAGATAGGGGGATGAGCTCAGCTAATGACAAATCAGAAATAAGAAAGATTTTTAAGAATGTTGTTGTCAGAAGGTGGAGAAAATGGAGGACATTAAAGAAATATTAGAATGTGGGAGAAAGGAGATGAAATACATCAGGAAGACCTACAGAGTGGGTATTTTAGTGGTCCAAGAAATTAATTTTTGTGCAACTTATCAGTAAATTCTGGTGTTTGTTTTCAATAACTGAAAAATAGCCAGAAAAAAAAATTAATTTCATAATCTACTTCTGATGTTCTTCTTGTCTCAACTATAAACCTTTTTTATCATTTATCTTAGAGCCTTTCCACTTTTACTTTCTGAAAAATGTAGTTGTTCTTGAACTGAAGTGATTTCTAATGTATTTCTGTTTTAAGTTCTGAAGATGTCCTTAGGAGTACACTCAGATGACATACATGAAATCCTACAGGATAACACAATACCCTTTTCAAGTGTTTTGTTTAAAAGTGCAATTTTTTTTTTTCAAAAGTGCTATTGAAATTATTACATTTAATTGTTGTGTTAGATAGCCTGTTTTTAATTCCAAGTATGTGTAATTTTTAAAAATTATGAAAGGTGGAATAAACAAGAATCTAAGTATGTGCAGTAGAACTTTAAACTAGTTCATGGTGAACCTAATCAGATATAGATGAGAATTAGAACTGAGGTAAGTTTAAATCACCAAAAATATTGACTGAAATCCAAGTTATGTTATTCCATGACATTGTGAACAGTAGTGCATGATTTTGATGACAGCCATAATAGCGTGAGAATATGATAATAGGTTTCACAGCTCTTTTTTGTCTTTCTTTTCTCATTCTGGCTTCTTTTACTAAAAGATGGGTAATTTATGGATATTGAATCTGTGGCAAAAACTAGAACACTTAACACAACTGCCTTCTTTTCTCAATCTCACTTTTTTTTGTTTTTTCACCTTTAAATAATACCTAAATGACAGAGTTGTACTTCATGAGTAATCACATTATTATAATAGTAGGAAATTGACTTCTGGATCCTTATTCTCCATAGCTGATGAGAAGAAACAATGTTCAATTTGAAAAAAATAAATGAAACAAAACAGAATAGAGCTACTGAAGTAATTCTGTTGTCAAAGTTTAAAAAACTAAATGTTTCACGACATTTTATTGTGAAAAAATTACTTTAGTCTTTTAGAATAAAATAACAGGCAAAGATTAAAATCATGACAGTTGTGTCTCCAAGGTTAAAAACTGTCTCTCACAATTTATTATGCTTGATCTTTTTCTATCCTGGTAACACTGAAACTGTCTATGCAATAAATCCTGAGAAACATTCAGAAATATAGAATAGATTTTTATGGAATATCCTACTTATAAAAAGAGACTGACAAATCTGTGATTTTCTTATACATTTTCCTCTTGGAAAAATACTTAAATATTCAACAAGAAATTGATTATTATTTTGTCTGTTTACATGAAAACTTTGTATATGTACAGTATTTACAGCTTACATATTTACAATTTTATGTTTTATATTATTTCCTTTGTTTATGACATTAATTTTATTTGCTTTAATTTAATGTCAGGAATAACATTGATCATAAAAACATATATTATCATACTTTGAAAAGTTTTGATTTTTTTTTTAGTGTATTTATTTTATTGCCTGTAATCAGATATTTAGTAAACTGGGCATTTCCAAGAGTAGAAATAAATTGGGTCTACTTTAAAATGCAAAAATGAAGAATGAGGTTTATTTGATTAATAAAGCATAAGGAAGTGTGGTTCCCATCCATGGCTAATACTAGAGAAGCTTTCAATAAAGGCAGATGGATAGAAGAAAAGAGCTGTTTAGGTTAGTGTACATTTAGTGTATATTAAATGTCAATGTTTGCACTTCCCAAACAATAATATCAGGAATACCTTTCATCTCTTCTCCTAAGAAGAAGGCTAGACTTCACATACTATGTCTTTGTCTGAATTAACAAATAATCTAGCAGACTGAGCAGATCATGAGACAAATAATTGATTCTGAATTATCTACATTTGCATTACATATGGTTCAGAGAATTTTCCTTGGACTATATCTGGTCTAGTCCTCTGGACTAAATGCCATCATTACTCATAAGCTTCTAAGCTGTCAAAAAATCTGTCAATGATTTGGACTACTTTTTCTCCAAGAGGAGATGGAACATGTTTTGTACACCTAGTTGAGCTTCTCAATGTGCTTCCTCTGAAAGAAAGCTAATTTGTTCATAGTAAAAGCACTCAGCACATTTAAGAGTTAGAAGGAAGATCTAAACCAAAATCCTGATGTGGACACAACCTCTGATGTGTTAGCTGGGGAATATTTATCCCGGTTTTACTCAACTCTTTTTTCATACAAAATTACTGTTTTAAAATGCTAATGAGTCATTGTTGTCAGCTTGTTACTCGTAAAGGAAAAAATAAACAGTTATCCATCAGCTCGGTAGGGAACAATACTGTCAATGGAGTTAAAAAAATAGAAATACCGTCTGGGGCAAAGCAACCATGTAAGCTAACAGCAAAGAATGTTGAGAGTAGTAATCTATCAGTGGTAGCTCTTATATTTTCTCAATTGGCTTTCAGTCACTGAAAGGTTTCTGTGTCTATGTAACCTCTGAAGTGTAACCTCTGCCACTATTTTCATACATGAAATTTCTAGAAAAATATATAAGCAACTAACTTCTTCATCTTCACTGTTTTTAAATATCTTTTTTAAACTCTTGGTATTTGAATTAAGGGGGATTCTGTATCTCCAGTGATACTGAATTAATATATCTGGAGTTAGCCTTATGCTTCTCTTTGTTCTTCAGTACTACTGCATAATAATAACAACTAGACTTTCAAATTAGGTATATGATGTTTCATCTTTAAAGAATTATTCAGCTGTTTCAAGGAATTCAGCAGAGATCTTCCCTCTGTGGGCCACGGATTAAAAAAGATTTAAAATAACTTTACCATTCATCCTGAACAGTTTTAGTACAGCTTGAACAGCTGTCAAGATGAGGCTCTTCTGAAAATAGCAAGAGAAATGCCCCGAGCCCTGTTTTGTCCAGGGCTGTGCCTTCTTATATCTTTTTTATGAAATGCAAGCCCTGTAAAGAAGAAAAAAAATGCCAGGAAATAATTCTTCCTTTTCAGCTGAGGTCATCTTGACAGGTTAATTAACTTTGTTGAATAATAAATAACATAAATCTCTGTTTCCAATAATACATTGGTATGTATATTTGTTTCACTATTGTGCTCATGTTTGACACTACTGAAAACTAAAATAAGCATAGGCACGTTTTTGCCATTTAATGTAAAGATTCTGTATTCATTTATTCCTACTCTTTTCATCTCATAGAACAACCTGCAGAAAAGAAACCTCATTTACAGCTATGGTTTCAAAGGTTCTGACACTAAGTTATTATGCTCATTCTTCATTGCTAGAGCTGGATTTCATGTCAAATTAGGTAATTTATTTGGTGCTCACAGGTTATTAATATCTTTCATTCCCAGTCTTTGACTAATTTTGTTTTTTAATAATATTTTATGCAATTATTCTTCTCAAGTTTTGGTAGTCTGGAAATTGAGAATATTTCTTATTTCCTCTCTCAAATATGCTACTCAGTAAAACCTTCACATTTAGTCTCTTTTAATACCTTTTTTTGTAGTTTTCACTTGTCTTTGTAAAAGTGGCATCTTTTGAGACAGTATTACAAGTTACAGGTGACATTAGACTAGGGGTCTCATCTGGATTTATAGAACTGCTACAAAAGTCTTTTATATCCATGCCATAGAAAAAATGGAGCTACAACTGGTCTTACGGTACAGCACCAAAATAGAGATATTGACAATGGACAACGATGTCATGAAAACAGTCTAGAATATTTCAGCCTAAAGTAGTCTAGAATCCTAATTAGTTTAAAGTCAGATATTTACTACCAGAATATTAGAATATACTTATTTGTCACAAAGCCCTTATAATAGGGGTTTAAATGAAAGTCCTGAGAAACAATTACCATCAGAATTGATCATAAAAAATTATCAGAATATACAGTAATAAATATGAGAATATCCTTATTATATAATAAACATCTTGGGATTATTTTCTTAGGTAGCTTAATAGAAAAATGTTAAAGGTAAGAATTCTACTAAACCTCATGAGAAAAACAAATAAACACATTACTTTTAGAAGAAATGCAACAAACCCAGAATAGAATTGAAGAGTGTAAAATGAGTGAGAAAATAAAGCAAAGAATAAAAGTTCTGGAAAATATTAATGAGTCTCTAACTTTATTGGATCTTAGGGAATTTACTCATCTGCATGAATAAATGGAAATTCCAGTGAAGTTCTCCAACGTTCTCTTGACAGGAACTATGTATACCATTAGATACACGTTTCATAGCAAACATAGTGAACCACTTACCACATGCACCTACGTGACACTTCTCAATTATTTTATTTGAAAATAAAAGAAATAATGCTGAACTCATCATTTCGGGGTGTTGGATTGCTTTGGTTCTTCGGTTTTTTCCCTTTTTTTTTTGCTTGGTTTGGTTTTAATGGGTTTTTTTATATCCCTCAGTCACACTAAACTTCCCCTGGAAAGCAGAGTAAAAACTGGCAAAAAATCCTGCAAATCCCCAAGGTTTTTTAGGGTTTTTGTTGTTGTTGGTTGTTTGGTTGTTTGGTTGGTTTGTTTGTTTGTTTCTTTTTAAATTTGAGATTAAAAATGTGTCCCAAGCCTGGTATATCCTGTTTTTAAATGATATTTACTTCCTTAGCACTGTCACTGATAGATTTAGAGTTCTGTTATGACAGAACTACAGTTTTATAATACAGCTTTATAATGTTCTTCATGAATTCAGTTTTATTTATTTTTTAGTTTAGAAATCTTACACAGGGATAGGAGTAGGCTCTACTGTTTTAAAAATATCATTCATTACTAGTAGTGAGAAGTTCACAATTGGTCATGCAATATAGTTAGGGCTGCAAAGATATAACTTATACAGAGTGGGAGGAAATAATCAAGACAGAGGAATTTGAAGTAACAGAATCATAGAACAGTCCAAGTCCAAGTTGGAAGGGAATACCAAAAATCATCTGATCCAACATTTCACAGAAAAGGGAGCTGAGATGGGATTATCTAGCAACCTGTTTAGTCACATTCTGAGAACATCCAGTGACGTGGACTCCCATCACATCCCTGGGTAGGTTGTTCCAGGGAATGCTTGTTCTTACTGTCAAAAGAATTCTTTCATACGTCATGATGAAATCTTTCCCAGTGCAGCTTGCACCTATTGCCCCTCGTCCTCTCCATGTGACTCCATGTGAAGAGAGAGCCTCCATTATTTTCTTAGCCACCCTCTAAGTACTGGAATACTGTGATGAGCCACCCCCTCCGCCCCCGCCCCGACCCTTCTCTTCTTCAGGAACTGACGCCTTCAGCCTTTCCTTATAGGAGAGTTTTTTCAGCCCTTTGATTACTTTCATGGCCTGCCTTTGCAGTCGGTCTGAATCTTTCTGCATCTTTCATGTGCAGCCTGGCAAGCACTGAGGAGAGTGGGATGATGACATCTCTACCACTGCTAATAATGTTTCTGCAGATGCAACCCAGGATCCATTCTGCTTTCACTGTTGCAGCCACACACTGCTGACTCACAGTCAGCTTCTGGTCCACCAGGACCCCCAGGTGCCTTTCAGTGATGCTGCTCCCCAGCCACACAGATCATGGCCTGTTCTGGGCTCTTTGGTTCTGTCCTCCCAGGAGCAGAACCTTGCAGGTGTTTTTGTTAACCTCATACAGTTCTTGCTTTCCTGCTCCTCCAGCCTGTCCTGGTCTCTTTGTAAGATCTCTTCCTTCTCACATGTCTGCCTCACCACCAGCCTGGTGTCATCAACAAACTTGGTGACGCTGCTTTCAATCCCATCATCCAGATAATTTATGAAGATATTCAACATCATGGGGCCCATTACTGATCCTTAGGGAATCCTGCTTGTGATAGGCTTCCAGCCTGAGTGAAAACCATTGATCACCACCCTTTTAGTGCAGCCTGTTAACCCATTCCCTACCCATCTTGAAGACTGACCACCCACCCAATCTCTATCTTGCCCTTTTGTGCAGGAAAAGGTTGTGGGAAATGGTGTTGAATACTTTCCTGAATTTCAGGTAATACCCCTCTCCTTGTATATAGTAGATGTTGAAGAAAGTCAAAAGAAAATAAGAAAAGAAAGAAAAAAAAGAAACTCAAAAGTCAAAAGAAGTCAAATCTAGGGTATGAGAGGTTTATGACAATGAAAGGAAGTCAGGTAAGAGGATGGGATTTTTAAATGACTTTAAATTTTCTGGAGCGAGACTGGGACATTACTGCAAGACATACAGATGATGTGCAATGAATTTTCACCTGTTGAAGCTGTATGGGTTGTATGGGTAAAGTCCGTGCACAGTTGCAGAAACTGCACTGTGAGCTTAGTTACCTCACATGTTTAATTGCTTCAGTTTTATTCTCTCTGCATAGGAAACAGAGATTGACCTTTCTGGTGAAGTATTCTGCTTCCACTCTGCCATAAAGCAACACTAAATTCTTAATTAAGAACCAAGCCATATATTTTAATTAAATGCAACTAGAAAAATATTTCCTTGAACATGGTCTGAGTCACTGAAGACTGTCTGGCTGCACTTTTGCTAGAAACTAATCTTTTACAGCTCAGTTTTTATTCCTCATCTGGTTAGTCCTGTTTATAATCAGAAATATGATAGTATAGGGAAATTAGTTCCTTTGGGGCATGTTCAAAAAAGTCTACTACATGGTGGATTGATTATGAATTTCTTGTAAAATCAAGAAGTACTCTGACAAAAATTCTTTAAACATGTTTATGCCATCTTATCCTAGAAAATACAAATTTCATGTATTCCTGTTTTTTACATAAGACTGAGGGAAATAGGGAGCGAACAAATAAGGGATAGTATAGCCTTGAACAGTACCAGATTTGGACTCCTGCTAACTACACAGAAGTCGAATTACAGTCCTCAATTTAATATATGTGGAGGTTCATATACTACCAATACTGTACATTCTGTTATTATACATTGTTTTATCACAATTCATACAATAAAATACAAAGCTCAAGTTGTAAGAAAATATAAGATTTTCTTTTTTTTTTTTTTTTTTTTTTTTTTACAGGAACATTTTCGNAGCTTCTAGCCCCAAATGAATGAGGCAAAATGCAGAAAAATACATCAGGGTATTAGAAGCATTTAAAATTTCAAAGGAAAAAACAATCCAAACCATATTGGTTCTAAATGTCTTTTCTTATTAGCAATCCCATGCTTTGGAGATTTGTTTGTGGGGGTTATTTGAGGAAAAGTAGAAGAGAAAAGGAGAGCGGAGGAGTTTGGGTGGCTGGTTTTTTTTTTTGTTTTTTTTTTTTTCAAAAAAGTACTAGATGAAACACTTCTCAGTTTTTTTGCTTGTCTTACTCTTCTTTTTGCAGGGAGTTCTCTACCATATGTCACAGTCTTCATGGAGTCAACCATTCTTAGAAGACTTTCCTGTTACCACATTTTTTGCTGAATCACAGTGCCCATTTTCCAGAATTCATTACGAAAAATAGTAACTACACATAGTTTGTTTTTTTTTTTCCATCCTCTCTCTAGACTAAACATCTCTTCATGACTTTCATAGTGAAAATACAGTATTTCTCATATTATGAGAATACAGAGTAAAAGATTAGGCCTAGGCATAGAAAGGTTTTGGGTTGCAGGACATTTGACGGCCGGTGTTCTGACTGCCTTCAACAAAAGGATGTTAATCTCTTTGGGATTCCACTGGGATCAGTAGGAGAGAAAGAATGGAAAACAGTACAGAGAGTCAAATTCCAGCAATAAATTGTTCAAGTTATTTTTTTAATATCGTACGAAGGCTGTTGTTATAATGTCCACAAAGATTGATATTTATAATATTTGTATTATTTTTATTTTTATGTGGATTTTTTTCTGTTTAGTTAAATGTATGATGCTTTAATGTTACCTTATTCACTTAATCATAACCAAAATAAGACTGAGGTAAATAATTTTTTTATATGTTATAATAAAAAGGAATTATTCATATTTTTAAAGGAAAATTGATAATATATATGACATTTAATCTCTTTGCTACATCATCTTTTTGTAATTTTTTATATGTATATAGTTGTACCTATACAAATGCATTACTTCAGTTTTCACCAAGCTAATAAAAATAAAGCTTTGAATTAAGTCAATAAAAAAACTGGAAAGATATTCAGCATTTCTTTGTTTTAGTTAAGGAGGTTTATTTAAAATTTCTCTGGCATATTTTCTGATATTTTTTTCTTTATTTCTTTTTCTTACTATAAATAAATCTAGCTGGTCACTGTGGTATCCCAGATCTTATAGTCAATGGACAAGTAATAGGAGAAAATTATGGATATAGAGACACAGTCGTTTACCAGTGCAGTCCTGGTTTTCGGTTGATTGGTTCTTCTGTACGAATATGCCAACAGGATCACAACTGGTCGGGTCAGCTTCCATCCTGTGTGCGTAAGTAAGCATGGCAGCACACACTGATTTATGTTACAGGAATAGCTGTGTCAAACAAGATGAGGACTGAATGATCCTCAAAAGTATGTGGCTACATAAAATCTGTGATTCATCTATCAGGTGAAGTTAAGTGCTGTCACTTAAAATTTCCACCACATCTTTTGGCTACTGAATGTCTGCCATTATGGATATGAAACATCTTCAAAAAGTGATAGGAGTTAGGAATGCCACTACTCTAATTTGAAAATGGCTTTATGACCCGTAGTGGCTTTTGGAAATATTGAATGTATATTTCCTTTCACTGTTCTAGTTAGATAAGTAAATACTGTTGAAGTACACTGTCAACACTGAAGATTAAAATGTTTTCTTTACCAAATTATATTTTCTTTTCTTCTCCCTCACAGAGGTGCTGTTATTTTAATTTGTGGTTTTCGGGTTCTTTCGAGTGAATATTGTGCTTTGTTAATGAGGTTTCTTTTGCATGATAAGTGTGTCAACACGTCACATGAAAGATCTTTAACTAATAACAGAAAATGCTGTACCTAATTTAGGAAAATTTAAGATTTCTCTAAGCACTTTAAAGTAAATGACCACTATTTTTCAGGTTCAGTAATATTAGTGTATTGAAACTGTATTAAATCTCCCTCCAAATGTTCTATAGCACTATCTTTGTAGCAGAAATTCTCTTAATGCCAAGTCATAGTACACAATGTTAATTCATTTATTCTGTGATGTTTTAATTTTTATTTTTAATTACTGATTAACCTTTTTTTTAAATCAACAGTTTGTTACAAAAAAGAAGAAAATGTTTACAAAGTGGTTTTGGATAATTTTGTGAATATTGATTTGTGTCTGATTTTCCTTACTTTTTTTTTCATTTGGTTCTTGTGGGTGCAGAAAATAAATTTTACCTTCTGTAGTCAGTTTTTGTATAAACATAAGAAAAATTTCACTGTGCCCAGGTTTTTTTCTGTTTTTTTTTTTCAAGAAATAGTCATAAATTTATAGCTTCACTAAGTATTTAGGCCACGATAAAATATTGAGTTGATACTAAGACAAATTTGTAAGAAATAATACCTGAGGAACTAAGGTAGTGAAATATTTCCTTTCAATTCCAGACTATACATAATGAAAATCTAGTGCTTGTTTTAATTCTGCTTTCTTAGAAGAGTTTTCTGTGTTTGCTTTCATTACTGCATGTCAAATTCTATTCAGTTTATTCAAAAATTTAAGTAAGTTCTTGAACATGAATATATATGGAAAGTACACAGCATCTTATAATGTCAAAACTTGAAAATACTATTACATAATGATTACCTATTGCATAATAAATAACAAAAAGTGATAACAGCTTGTTCTGTTTATTTGGGGATTCTTGATTGGTGCTATGCTAGCCATCAGCTGTGGTCACCCTGGTAGTCCTATTTATGGAAGAACAAGTGGAAATGGATTCAACTTCAATGATGTTGTGACATTTTCATGTAATACGGGGTATGTTATGCAAGGACCAACCAAAGCACAGTGCCAAGCTAATAGGCAGTGGAGCCACCCACCTCCAATATGCAAAGGTAAGAATGCAGTATTTACAGGTTTCTAATTAAATGTTGTAAAATTAAGACTGAAAAATAGACAGAGGGTAAAAGAACACAATATAGTGATTCCTCTCTCACCAACAGAGAGACTGATTAACTAACATAATAATCTTATTACTAAAGACATTTTGTGATTCTATGATTTTTTACACTCAGGTTGCCAGTATAAAGGTTGCAAAGAAACTTTCTTGTGGGTCTGTAGATAGTATTGCTTTTTAAAAAATTGTTTCTGCAAGTTACTTAAGCAAAGTTATGGAGAGATAATTAAGACCTTAAATCCTGAAATAATGTTCTCTGCATTTTTAGCCAACATAGTTCTAATAGACACATAGGAAAACCTTTTCCTTTTACGTTTCCATTTGCGCTCCACTGAGCATCTTGACTTTGAAAATTGTTATTCTAATTCATTAACATTGTCCATTTGTTTTGGTTCTCAATGCTTCTAGATATTATATGTAAAATTCTTTCACTTAGAAAAATATTATTATGAAATTAGTCCTGTTTGAGTTTTCATAAACAGTTTTAGAAAGGTTTTGTCACCCCTGTCTTTTTAAAATCGATGTGCTTTTTAAATAATTGGTTTTATTTAGAAAAATGTACTTTTTGCTGTAACCCGCATGCACATATGCAGAAATTCTAATGATTGTTTTTCAGCATCTTCTCTGCAGCTTCTGTGGATTTTTATCTGTGCATAAACAAAATCATGTTGTGTTTTAATAGCAGTTTTATTGGCTGTATTTTCTTTTCAATAGGTGTTCTCCACTTTAATTTAATCACTTTCCCCTAAGAGAAACTTCCAAATAGTTTACAGAACTTAAATTTCCAAGGAACTCTTTGTTGACGAGACGATATTACTTTTTAAATTTACAATCCTAAACATGTACTGTGTGTTTAGGGTACCTACTTAATCTCATTTTCAATCCAGTTGCTATCAGTCATCTTGCTATTCTCGTATTGCGGAGTAATGTGCCAAAGTGCTGATAACTTACTGGCATGTAGGGATTGGTAAATAAGTTGATCAGGTTACTCTTTGAAATTGTACACAGTCCTGAAATTGTATATTGTTTTTAGAAGAGGGTTTAAAAACAAAAAGAATGAATCTTGTGTTCGGCATCATTAATCATGTCTGCAATGTGCAGTGAAATCCATTCTAATGAATATGATTTTGTTTGATTTGCTTTGAAGTTAAATAATAATAATAATAAAACTGTTACCTTGCATATCTGTAAACTACCAAAAGTGCAATATTATAGAAAAGGCTGCACACCTTTATAAAGTCTTTGGTCTTGTCCCACAATTTTTTCATATAAATGCAGCAGTGCACTTGCTGTAATTATACTATTTAAAACTTTGCTAAATATCTAGTTTCTCAGCCAACAAAAATAATCGTGGAAAACTATTGAAATGGTCAAAGTTCCTTGTATTCTATTTCAAGTACTCACTAGTCTTGATTAATGAATAAATTCTTTTCATTACTTTAAATATATCCTTAGTATCAACTAAATATAAATATATCCTTAGTAATAACATTCTCAGGCGCATGGTGTGATTCTTGGGGCTGTCCTGTGCAGGGCCAGGAGGTGGACTTCAGTGATCCTTGTGAGGGAAAAAAAGAGACGAAAGACAGAAATGTAGCTCAGATTTTCCTCTAAGGGGAAAAAAAAATCAATATTGTCCATTAATGTAGCTAACAAATTGTTCTATCCTTTACTATTATAGTAGTCAAATACAAGCAGAAAGCTATTTCTGTCCTTGGAAAAGGTATGTTTTCTAGGCTTGTGGTACCAATATTTGAGAACTGCTAGAAGAAGCACAGAAGCAGACTACAACATTTAGAATAGTGGCTAGAGAGGACATGAGCGATAAAATGACTACGTTGAGTGATTTAAGTAGGAAAAATGATCTTGGATTGCATCTGGCAATACCGTTTTTCCTTCGCAGATTACAGAGCTTTTCAGCATATTTTAATAATTTTATATACATACATCCAGGCACATTTACCTCTGAAATTCAACAAATGTGAATGCAGGGTCCTGCACCTGGGGAAGAGTAGCCCCAGTAACCCCATGCACCAATATAGGCTGGGGGTGACCTGCTGGAAAGCAGCTCTGCAGAGAAGGACCTGGGGTCCCAGAGCCCAGCAGTGTGCCAGTGTGGCCATGAAGGCCAACGGTGTCCTGGGGTGCATTAGGAAGAGCATTGCCAGCAGGTCGAGGGATCCTGTCACTCTACTCAGGCATGGTGAGGCACATCTGGAGAACCTGGAGTGTGTCCCACGGAGGGCTGCCAAGGTGATTAAGGGACTGGAGCATCTCTCTTACAAGGACAGGCTGAGGGAACTGGGCCTGTTCAGTCTTGAGAAGAGGTGACTGAGAGGGGACTTCATCACCATCAGTATCTGAAGGGAGGGTGTCAAGGGGATGGAGCCAGGCTCTTCTTGGTGGTGCCAAGTAAAAGGACGAGAGGCAATGGGTAGGAACTGATGCACAGGAAATTCTACCTGAATACACATGCAGATATATAGATTTGCACACAGGTGTATGCATGTGCATGTATAGAAACATGGAATTGATTATAAGGATACAGGGATAGTAATTTTTACAGGAACTTTGGTTTTCTAGAGTAACTTCGAATAAGTGATGATGTGTTTCCTTGCCCAGAGGAAACCACATGAAAACTGCTAAAATACTCTTCATGACCCCCAAAATAAGTATTATACTGAACTCACAGATAGCTGTAAGACACAAAAAAGGGGGAAAACCATAACATATTCAGAAATTTTCAAAAATATACATTTTAAAGTAGGTAAGAATTCAAAAAAATCAGTATTCTTAACCATTAAAGTTAACTTCTATTTTTAAAAGCTCATACCCACTTGTTGGGATATGTTCTTAATCTGTCAGATTCACCACAGTCTTGCCTAACTGACTACGTGCCCTTTAGCTCAAAACATCTGTTTTAAAGGTGACCCATTATCAAAATGTTGGTATAGGAACATAAGTATGTTTGCATTTCTGTGTGAGTTAGACAAAAGGCACATCTAGCCCCAAAATATGTTTCTATTTGTGGACAATAGTGTATGTCAAGGCAGGAATATAAATTCATTTTATTGGTATGTTCAGTCACTTTTAGTGGCCAATAATTTTACGGTATCATCACACTGTAAAGAAGCATTTCCTTTTATTTGCTCTGGATTTAACATCTTCTGGCTTTAGTGTCTCGTCGTTTCAGTTCTCCTAATTCACTACCATTATATAAAAAAGTTAGGGCATATCAAACCTGGATAGCAACACACTGGATATTTCTTATACAAAGAATAGGAGACCATTTTAGAAGACTACATTAGTATGACTCTCAAGTCTGTGCTCTTTTTCTTTTTAGTGGTCAATTGTTCTGATCCTGGAATTCCTGCAAATTCTATAAGAGAAAGTAAAATCGAACATGGAAATTTCACGTATGGCACAGTGGTATTTTATGACTGCAATCCTGGATATTTTTTATTTGGGTCTTCAGTTTTAATTTGTCAACCAAATGGCCACTGGGACAAGCCTCTACCTGAATGCATTAGTAAGTAGATAATGAGTTTGCTTCTACAAAGAGTGTGGACTAGGCGAGGTACTATTTTACACATTTTCATCAGTCTCATGACAGCAATTACAATGATCATATTTATATACATTTGTGTGTGTGCAGTACTGATGGAGGGTCTCAGTAGCTGTTGAAGGTCAAAACCTGTCTGTTGAATTTGCCAGTAATAGCACTGTAGAACACCTAAGATGTCCTCTGGACAACGTCCTCAGTTTACCACACTAATAGATGTACCCAAACACCATACTCATATGCAACCTATTCACTAAGGCAAGTGGATCAACACAAGTAGGTTGTTTTTATTCTGGTTTGTCATGAACAACTTTCTAACTGTGATGCAGATATAGCCATAGATGTTTCTTAGACTTTTAACTGGCTGGGACAGATAATTTACCTGGTTCGCTATTAGTCTGTGAAAAGGGTTTGGTTTAGGATCAACTTTTTTCACTGAAAAAGACTTCTTTTCTAGGGATTAAAGGGAAAACAGGCTAAAGATTCCTTATTCAGGAATCATGGACTGATATTTGCAATATTGTAGATATTTGTTCTCAGGAGGATTCACTAGTTCTACTTTTATCTCTCTAAAAATAAGGAAAAAAATAAACTTTTTTCTTATTATTGCTAAAACTTTCAGTTATGGAACTTGTCCCTTTCTTTGATGGTATAAGTAGCTTGATTGCAAATCAAAGTTAAAATGTCTATTGGTTTCACATTAAATTTAAAGGCAACATTACCATTTCAAAAAGAGAAATATTGCTTAATAGTAAAATGTCTCCAAAGAGAATTAATTTAAAGGTAAAGTTGCAAAGATTTCTTCTTTCTACATTTGTATTTTAATCTCTTAGTAATTTTTATCTGAATTGTCACAAGTAATTTAATAATACAGCCTTTACTCTTCTTTTAAAAGAGCTTTGGGAGTAAAAATGGTATATGTACTTCTGAAAGGGCATCTTCTGCTTTATTTGCGTCATTTATATAGAGGAGTCAATGAATTCTACCTAAGTGGTATCCACAAGATTTTGTAATCATAGGCTTACCAAAATGTTTTAAGAGCCTGTTTTTAAGAGCTTCTGGAGTGTTTTGCAAATTATTGCTGGAATGGGACTTTTTACAATGGCATGTATTGACAGGATGAGGAGTAATGGTTTAAACTAAAAAGGGTTTGTTTAGATTAGATATAGAGAAGTTATTTTTTTTTCAATGAGGGTGGTAAAATAGAAGGGAAGAAATGAAGTAGTATTAGAAAGTAGTAGTATTAGAAAAAAAAGAAATTCAATCAACTTTTCATATGAAATCCCAGCCCGAAAACATTAATATCAAATTAAATTTCGTCGAATGCATAATTAAATTAAGGGTAATATTAAGGGTGCTATAATTTATTAAATCAATTTTTAGGGATCCAAGACTTCTAGGCATAAATATAAACAGAAAAATGTGTATAGGAGAGCCCAAAGCTAGAAACTGTAAGGTACCAGTATGAAACTAACTGTGTCCTGTATGACACCTGAATAGGGCAAAAGAATCAATCAAGAACACTACAGATAATAAAATATTCTGAAAAACTGTGAATGTTCTTCACAAGAAAAAGGTCTCATTTTGTTGAAGCCTGCATGACCAACATGCATTTTTATTAATAATGTTGTAAGTTATCACTTTCAGCAATCATCCATAAGTGATAGTAGATTTAAGTTAGAAGCAATTGATTAAAAAAATAACATGCTGACAAGAAGTGCTTGCTATGTAAAGTTGATTATTCTGGCCATTTTAATCAAAGTCCTTAAAGCCTGCAGAATGGTCACAGAGGTCAGTGACACTGGGCAAGAAGCAAAGTCGGTCAATAGCTTACCACATTCCTAAATCCTATGTGGTCCTATCAGGAAGGTTCTGCACCGTGAAAGTTGGACCTTGAGAAGAATGTGTCATTAAATGCAAATCAGTATATACATAAATTAAAGCTCCAAGACCAAAAATAATCATTTCAGAAAGACAAATTGTCACACATAACTTTGGTCTTACATTGTATTGTACAATCATTGTACTGTTATATATCTGAAATGCCACGGATTTGAACACATCCTCAGCCCTGATCAGGCTTCTGATCGGGATTTTTCTTTAATAAAAAAGTCCTGCTGAAAATAGTATTTAATATGATGAAGTTTTGATAAAAACTACAGTTGTATGACTTAGCAGCCTGTTCTACTACATTGATATTTGCAGCTCTAATTTGTGGGTTTCTTGGTACATAAATACAAATATCTCTGGCCAAGATAATCTACATACCATGAACAGTTGTAAGATAAAAATAAATCAAACATCAGGCCTAGATTCAGTTTGTGTACATAGTGAATTTGGTTTATGAATTTTAACTGTGCATTTCCCAAACTTGATTTATTTAGCTTGCTTTTAAATTAACTCCTTGCTCTGAATTATTAAAAGAGAGATGAAGATCTACCACAGCAGTGACTTTGGCAGATACTGTCTTCTTGTAATTTTTCTCTGAAAAGTGCAAGTATGAATGTACGTTTTTGTGTGTGCAGGTGTTCATGCCATAAAGATCGACTTAGTGATTGAGTGGTTTTGAACATCAATTTATGTATCTAAAATATCTTTTTTTGACATTTCCAAACATTTCTTCCACACCTTTTGGTCTGAAGCATATTATGCATGCTAATCCCATGATGTTCCCCTTTCCCCCAAACTCTAAAAATGTTAACCCCTTCACAAAGCTTACATGTGCCGTTATGAAAATGAAAACTAAAAATTGTTTGATCAGTGATAATAACCTTCTTTTATCTCCAATAATTATGCATTGTAGTGATTGACTGTGGACATCCTGGAGTTCCTCCTAACGCGGTCCTGTCTGGAGATAAATATACCTTTGGTTCTACTGTTCATTATACCTGCACAGGTAGACGGTCACTGCTAGGGCAGTCATCTCGCACATGTCAGTTAAATGGACACTGGAGTGGATCTCTTCCTCACTGCTCAGGTAATTTTTGTGAATTAATGGCTATATCCTGAAGTTGTTTGAAATTTATTTTGATTTTTTTGGAAGGCCATTTGAAAATCTGTAAAATCACGTATAAAACTGAATTACCATCTCAATAGAAGTAAAAAAAAAGTAGAACCAAAATAAGCATAAAGTATTAGCAAGAAAATAATCTGGAAGAAGTAGACTTTCTTGGTGGCACCTAATACGAACAAGAAATTTCACATTCAATTGACTGTTAATGAAACAAGTTTGTTTTGAAAATATTTTTTATGGGACTTCTGGCAAGAGTATTAATTTCCACAGTGAAATCCTGCAACATTGTCTCTTCAAGAAGATGGGTCTACTTTTTTTATATTTTTTCTTTTAACTTGCAAAATGTCTACTGACTTCATGACATCTTGGACATAACTTGATTGTGTGTTACACCCGTCTATGTAATAAGGCCAAGTGGCTCCACATAATTTCAAGATAGGATGCTCAGTGTTTAAGGGAACACCATCTAATCCTTGTAGTAGTTTAGCCCTTACTGAAGTCAAGATATGTTTTCTGAAAAAAATATTGCTTAGGAATATAATGTTTCACAACTTCAGTTTGATTCACTTTAAGAGCAGTGATCAAATGAAAAACGGAAATCCAAGTCACACACTAATTTGGGATTTGATTAAATCCCTTTTGTTACTGCAGACTATATAAACAAATACTGTGATAAAGGTTAACCATGTTATCAGTTTTAATTCTCAGTAAATTCTGGTGGAAGTTCTTTCTTGTTCTGCTTATGTTTCATTATTTAACTGAAGAAATCAGAGGGGTTTTCAATCTTATTTAAACCCATATAATTCAGAGAACTTAGACATGTTCAATCGCAGAAAATAAGAAGAAAACAAGTTACATGTTTTTCTTGGATTAGAGCTCTGCCAGAACTAGAGGTGAAAAATAACTGATATGCAAATCTGACTATGCTATACTAGTTTCACATTTAAAATCCAAGGTTCTTTACAGTATTAATAAATAATTGAATCATAGAATGTCGAAAGTCAGAAGGACCTTTACAAATCATCTAGTCCAACCTCCAGTTATAGGTAGGGACATCTTCCACTAGCATCATAGAATGGTTTGTGGTGGAAGGGACCTCCAAAGATCATGGGGTGTTCACTTACTGCAATGAGAAGGAATGTATTCAACTAGATCACGTTACTCAAAGTTCTGTTCAACCTGACCTTGAACGCTTCCAGGGGTGTTGCATCCACAAGCTCTCTGGGGAGCCTGTTCCAGTGACTCACCACACACATTGTAAGAAATGTCTGCATTATGTCCAATCTAAACTTAGCCTCTTTCAGTTTAAAATTGTCCCCTCTTCTCCTGTCACTACAGACCTTGATAAAAAGCCACTCTACATCTTTCTTCTATATTTTATATATTGAAAGGCCACAACAAGGTCTCCTGGCAGCCTTCCTTTCTTCGGGTTGAACAGCCCAAATTCTCTCAGCCTTTTTGCACAGCAGAGGTGTTCCTGCCCTCTGATCGTATTTATTAACTTCCTCTGGACCTGCTCTAACAGGTCTGTGCTCCTGTTGTATTGGAAACCTCAGAAATGGATATAGTAGTCCAGGTGGAGGTCTCACATATTTGAAACCTTTTTCAGTTTGTTTGGGTTTTCTTTTGTTTGTTTTTTTTTTCTCCTGCCCTCATCTCTTCAGTGTATTCAGTTATAAACTGATTATCAGCTGCAGTTTCAGAATATGAAATTTTACAGCCTATGGCACAGAAAGAGTTGAAAATTAATATTAAATATTAAAATAGAGCTTCTTGGTTAAAATATTGCAATAAATTCTTAAGTATTGGAAGATTTTTTCAATATCTGAACCTTCTCCTGCAAACCCTCAGGAATCTAGAATATGACAAAACCTAGAAAAATGAAACCTAATTTAATCCTTAAACTTTCTGTGAATAGGGCAGAAAGAAATTTGCCACAATTAGAACAAAGATTGAGTTCTTATAACATGTGATTTATAAAGGTATGCACTAGAAATAAAATTTTAATGTAAAATAATTTTATTTAATAAATAATTATATATTCATGTGTTTGCAAATTTGAACTATTTTAGTAAAAAGTGTTTTTAAAGCTAGCATGAGTCCATATTTGTTTAGGGGGAAAATCCTCTTTAGATAAAATCTAAGGCTACTTATTGTAGTTTTTCATGGTATTAATAAGAAAACAAATATTTAAAAATCTAAATTTTGAATTGCAAAAATAATTTAAGGAATAGACAAAAATATCAAGGAATACAGATTGGAAGCCTAAAAATACACATGAAAATATCAAAGCAGCCTTACTGGAAATAGGATTGTTTAATAGTATTTCTCCTATTAAATTAAATAAGTGTTGAAATACATTGGGATAAACAATTGTCAGTGAGGTACATGATATATTTTTTGTCTGATTATTGTTTTTTACCTACACATAGGAAACTCTAATCTGGTCTAATTGTTTTTTATTAATACATGAAGAAACATTTCCTTGACATAGGAACATTTAAATCTTAATCATAATCAATCAAATTGTACAGAATACAAACTATTTTCCTTAACTGTACTGTACCAAACTATTATTCTTTGTATAATTTTGAGATTTTGTTTTAAAAGCTTATATCTGAAATGTTTTCCCATTATAAAATAATTTATAGTTCATGGTACAGAATTTCTATATTTTGCGTACATAATATGTAAAATCATCAGCTTTCATTACTAGCCTTTAAAATGATTTCTTCATTTTAATGCATATTAAAGCCTTAAAATTTGCATGTTTTTGATATTATTTATAATATAGACTATTTAACTAACAAAAGATAAAGCATGCTTGTCCTTTTAGTATATGAAAAAATTAAAAAAGAAAACAGTAGATCAGTGAACATAAGACAACTAAATTTTGTCACATCATCCCTATGACAGTTTCTTGTCACATGACATTCAGCTAGAAGGAATTGACATGTCCCACGGATATATACTGGCATTCAGAAACAGTTTTCAATCATCATATGCATATCAGATGGAGTCAGAATTTTTTTGCAATGTGGAATTCCTCATAAGTGCAGCAGGGGTTGTAAGTAGTCTAAATACCCTCCATGTCATCAAGATTAAATGACAACTGAGAATTTGTTACACATGTGAGTGAAGGATGGCTCATAACTAACTGTAAAAATGATTTAGTTGAGTCTGCATGAGGTAATAAAAATATGTTCTCCCAGACTGCATCACAGTCTACAACTTCCTCATGAGGGGAAGAGGAGGGGCAGGCACTGATCTCATCTCTGTGGTGACCAGTGACAGGACCTGAGGGAATGGCCTGAAGTTGTGCCAGGGGAGGTTTAGGTTGGATATTAGAAAAAGATTCCTCATTCAGAGGGTGGTTGGGCACTGGAACAGCTCCCCGGAGAAGTGGTCACAGCACCAAGCCTGACAGAGTTTGAGAAGTGTTTGGACAATGCTGTCAGGCACATGGTGTGACTCTTGGGGATGGTGCTGTGCAGGGCTGGGAGTTGGACTTGATGATCCTTGTGGGTCACTTCCAACTCAGCACATTCTGTGATTCTTTAATTCTATCACATGCTGATGTGATTAGTCATTCAGAAAAAAAATATTTCTGTAGCCTTCAATCAAAAGAGCTGATGGTTAACCTTCCTAAAATAAAAAGCCTAATAATCTACAGTAATAATTAGGCATTAGAAAAGAACACGTGATTTCACTTAGAAGAGGAATATGTGATTTCGATTTGGCATAGCAAATAACCTATTTTCATTTTTTCATCATAAAATTCTTTTAGGCATAATGTCAAGTAACTTGCCAAAAACTCATCTGTTATTGTGGAGACTTTACAAGTACAGAATAATGAGTAGGCCCTCTTCCAATTTTGTGATAGTCTAACTAAATACTGCTAGAAGATGTAAGATATAGATTCCCAAAAAACCAAAAAACACCCTTGATCTAGAACCTTTTTTAATTATTTCAAAAATATGAAGCACACTTTTTTTCAAACTAGAGGGTTGTTAAGTCACCTAAGTACCTTGGACATAAATTATTTTGAAAGCTTATAGAATTTTTTGCTATAATTTGGAACTACTTGCAGTTTCTTTTTAAACAGGTCTGGCAAGCTGCTTTACTGATCTGTGTCACATAATTAAATGTGTAAACAGAGAACAGCCTAACTTCTGAGTCTGTGATTTTGAACCAGACAGCTAGCCCTTACACTTACTTGAGTATATTTGTTATTTCTGAAATTATTTAAATACATGGTACCATGTACTTCTTGGACATAATGGACTAAGCCACGTATTTGCTCATGCACCATAGTTTTCAAAGCAAAGTAAGCTAGTTCTACTCTTCTTCCTCTACTATTCAGTTCTGTACGTACATTTGTCAGTAAAGAGTTGTGTCCAACCCTTCACTCCCCCAAGAGCATTTTTTACACATTTACAGTGCCAACTAAGGCAGCAGAAGCTCTGTTTTTCTCTGCATATAAGACTCCGGGGTTCTGACTTCTCATAGAACCCCTCTATAGTGAGTTTGTCGCTTTTGGTCTTTTGCATATTTAGAGTTTGCAACTTTGTTTACTATTTCTATGTAAAAATTTCTCTTATTACTTCTATTTAAGCTTAGACAAACCCCAGAGAAGTATGGCTATTCTGCATAACAGATTGTTTACATAGTAGGATTAATTCTTTCTACCTGATTCTTTAAATATTTCATCTTGACTTAAAATAGTGTAACTAACTACAAAGTAATGCATATATTATCTCAAAAACATTGATATGTTTGACATGTTTTTTGTCTAGAAGACATTAATTTTATTTGCAAGTTGTTAGAAAAAACTGTGGGCTGTGGGGAAAATCCTGAACAGTGGAGCTCCAAGAATTCTAGAATTCAACTCTTCAATATTGAAACTCAGTATATAAGATGGTATATAATATACCTTCATCTCTTTTTACATAGAAAACTATCTTAAAGATCTCTAAAAAAATAAAAAGAGATTATCCTAAGTAAATATTAAAATATTCAAACAAATGAGCTGCTGCTCATATAGTGTGTTACTTAGAACTTCATAAAAGTTCTTACCATAACTGAAGATTTAGATGTATAATCTTAGACATTATTATTACTTTATATTATTATTGTTTTTACTGTGTCGATTATTCTAACATTTATATACAACATATAACATTTAACATTATTAATTTATTTATCTATAAATATAAACATATTTTAATTAACCTTCTATCTTAGAATTTTCTAAAACATTTATATCTGAGGGAGATTTTAGCTATCAGGTGATTTTGAAGTGATGTTTCAACATTCCTAGAATTCAGGAAAATTCTTCATGTCTAGTGCACATAACATTGTTGAGTAGAACTTTTATTCAATGGTAAAAGTGTTTCAACTCTAGTGATATCATAAAACTAAGAAATATTTTATGAACACTAGTTATACACAAACAAGAAAATTGTCTTTGCAATCAGGACCTCCGTTTTTCTCCAAATTAGATATTTTAAATGAAAAATTACCAAGGTTTTGTGCTTGTCTTTTTTTCCCCCTATTTTATTTAATAATTCTGTTATCAGTATGGTATTAGGGGAATTTGAGAAAATTATAATTATTTTTCTGTATTTCTATGAAATAAGTACAAAAAATTAGTGGAGGATCAAGTAATTTTTTAATTATTGGGACTCACACCCACTGATATATATGGGAATTTTTAAATATATATATGAACTTATTTATAAATACATAGAGACATGCATTATAAATGCAATATCATACTAATATTTCATACTTATTCTAATCTTTGTACTCTAAAATCTAGGTGATACAGCTGGTTCTTGCGGTGATCCAGGTATCCCAGGCCATGGATCTAGAGAAGAAAACAATTTTAAAATTAAAAGCACGATACATTTCAGCTGTGATATTGGATATATCCTCCATGGCTCAGAAGAAAGAACATGTTTGGCAAATGGAAGCTGGACAGGAAGACAACCTGAGTGCAAAGGTAAGTCAAAGATCCACTCAATTTTTAAACTTTGTTTTTAATACTGTTGATCAGAAAACCAATTCTGCATTGTCAGTTTTGTGTTGTGAATGGGATGCAGTTATTTTGAACAGACAAATTCTTTCAAATAAGTTGTTGCATTATAGCAGTGGTTTGGCATCAGGTGACAAATTTGAAACCAGTTCCTGGCACCCACGAAACTGCATGTTTACAGGTTTTAAGGTAAAAATAAATAGATAAGCCTCTAGAATTCAATTTTTTGATTAATATTGTTTCCCTTAAAAATCTCACCATAACCTGAACTTTATTCACAACCATTATACACCTGAATTTCAGACAAAAGAGCTCAGTTTTAGGAAAATGTCAGTGTCAGGATTTCTTTAGATTTATACATCTATGCATAAATGTTTGGCTTAAAATTTCATTTAATAATGCTGTTGACAGTATTATTTTTCAATAGAAAACAAAATGCTGAAACAAGTTAATTTTTGAAAAATAATTCTGGAAATTTCAAAGTAGACAAATTATCAGAAAAGAAAACTATAGCAGGATATTTCTGAAGAACCATTTATTGCCTAAATAAGAAATATTATAAGAAATAAATAAGAAATTATTCCCAACAGATTCTTTTGTAAAACAAAGTTTCTTGAAAAGAAGAAAATAATTTGAGAACCTGTATTCTTATTTTCTACTTTATCACTGTGTTATCTGTATGAAAGAGTAATTTAATTTTAAAAACTTGTTTCATAAACTGATTTTGTAATATCCTTTCTGCTGAATGATTGTCAACTTTACACTGCATTAAAAAAAAAGAGTATATATGTGTGTGTGTGTGTGTGCATATGTTTTTATGCTGGTATCAAAAGGGATATGATTTGCCCAACTGTACCATGTGCTATTTTTCTTTGACCTCATCAATTACAGAAATAAATCAGCTCCTATGCATTTTAGATAGTTTTGATGATATTTCTTTCTTGAAATGGTAAATATAGTCCACAGATCTATGTAGGTGAGTAGTGCATGCACAGGTATATTGTCATATAGATTAGATGTATATATATGTAATCACATAAGAAGGACACATTCAAATTCCCAAGTTGAACAGTAAAGAACTGGGAAACATCAGGGTTCCACTTGCCTGTGAATAGTTGACTCCATTCAGTGCTTTAAATTAGGAAGAATATTTTGGTGATGCTAGAAATGCATGATCCAAATTAAATCTACAATTATAGTTGTAGATCAGATATTTTCTTATAATTGGAAGTTTGTTTTTGCAACTAAACTAGCTTTTCACTAATGCAGATTATAAAGCTAAATTTGTAGCTTGTGTTTCTCTACAAACCAAAGGGGAAAAAATAGTAATTCATGCACACAGTTTTTACTGTACAATGTGCCTTATCAATAGGTGGTGAAATTTACATTTTTAAGGACAACAGAATGGATTTCTACCAAATAACACTTTTGGCAGAAGGACTGTTCCTCCTCCAATTTTTCTTATTTCAAAAATCATCTTTACTATGGTTTGAAAATATTTCACATTTTCCTTTAAAGCTGTGCAGTGTGGTAATCCAGGAACAACTGCTAACGGAAAAGTACTTCGTATTGATGGAACTACATTCTCTAATTCAGTAATTTATTCATGCATGGAAGGATACATACTTTCTGGATCATCTGTAAGACAATGCACTGCCAATGGAACATGGTCTGGATCCTTGCCAAACTGCACAAGTAAGACACATTTCTAATGAATAGTCTTTGTTTTTCCTCTACTCTGAAAGTAATAAATAAAGTAAAATATAGAAGTCTCATGCCAATAAATTAAATTTTCAGCTTTTTTCTTACACTACTTCCTACATAATTTTGTATGCTGGATACTTTTAAAAATATAATGCTATGCAAATGTGAAGAATATATTTTTTAAAGGCACAGTATACTAAAATGTATAGGCTGCTGCTTCAGTTTAAGGGAGTTGTATGGTTACATGATATACTACTTTAATTCTTTACTAGTATATATATTCAATCTTGTTTATGTTTTGTGATGTGACATATCCAGACAGTTTTATTTTAATTGCTTTACTTCATCTTGAAAAATTAGCAGTATAATATTCTGTTCTTCCAGAGCATAGATAATAAAAACCTTGTAACAAACACTTGAGTATTCTTTTCGTAGTGACTCCAAGGTCAAAACTGTTGTCCTGTTTTCACATATCATCTTCTATTTGGCCTCTTCATTAACCTTAAAATTCCTTTGGCTACCCAACTAACACAAGCTATTTCAGCATCTCTAACATTCATAATGAGCATTTTGCAACACTTTATTTTCAAGCCCATCTGTTCCTTCTTTATTACATGTCCTAGTTCATCTTTTAGTAGCAATTATGAAAATTTTACATTTATGTGATGCATGAGACTGCCTATCATTTTGAAGAAACATATCCTCATCAGAGGTATAGCAAACTGTTTTTTAAACTTTGAACACACTTACAGTGACCCAAATAGAAGCCAAAAGCTAGATGATAAAACTTCTTGTGTTGTTTTTAAAACCGTCTTTAATGGATTTTTGCAGTCATCAAGCCTGAGAGAAAGCCCAGTGGTTTTGTTTATTTATTATTTTACAAATTAGAATGAGAACCAGATTAATTGTACCAAAGATAAAGGTGGTTTGTGATGTCAACTGCCTCTATATTTTTCCATATATTTTAGAATAACATTTTACTGAAATACATGCCGAAACAGTCTTCTCAAGACACATTACTCAGGTAGAAACATGAGATTTTAACTTGAAATATGTTGACAGAGGAAATATCCTAGTAAAACAAAGAATGAGAGATTCAGGCTATACCACTTCTGTTTAGTCAAGGTGTTATCAAAATTTACAGCCAGTCCATACTTATTACAGCTCCTTCTAGCACATCATTGAGAATGCTGGGGTTTAGAGCTGATACTGTAAGAAAAGAGTAGCATAGATAGTTTTATGCTCCTTTACAGGCTGGGAGCCCTGGGCAGTGTACCATCAAACAGGACTGACCCGTGTGCAACATCAAGCAGACCTTGACCATAGAAAGCTATTATAGGATTTGCTTAGAAAGAGACAACACTATCATTCTACAGTCAAACAATGAGAGCTTCCTGTTGCTGAATAAAAAGCAAGGCCATGCAGTCAGCAAGGTGTAATCACTGAGTAGGGGCTGTCTGCAGCACCTCTGTTGCCGTGAGCTGGCTGAGTCTGTGCCCGGCCAAGAGATCTGTGTGCACAGCACAGGTCTGAAGGCCACCCTGGATGGGCAGCACAGGCCTGGGGCTCGTGGGTTAACTCCATTGTGGTTCACTGGCTTGTCAGTGGGAAACGCTCTTCTGGTCAGCATCACTGCAACAACTGAGGATATTTTTGCCTACCATAGTGATGATGGTGAAATGAAACAAAGATTAGAGGAAAAAAGGATAAAGGCATTAGCTTTATGTTTTAATTCAGTCAAAACAATAGTATACCTGGAAGAATGTTGAGGATGATGATTTCAGTAAAATTTGCACATTAAGGGTAGTAAATGAAATATGTCAAATAAAGAAAGTTAGAACACACAGAGTATTTGAAAATACTTGTGTAAATAAGAGAAACAGTTCTGTCTTTCCCAGCTCTATATTATTTGAAAAGTGACCAAGAAAGATCTATGGCTTTTTAGTTTTTAAATAATTTGAAATTACTGTGGTACTAAGTAAACTAAAATAGGCTGATCTCCAGTTTTCTTTATCAGTGCACTAGCTACCCTTACACTAACCCAGATAATCCTGTGGTATGTTTTCTTGTCTCTTCTGTATCCATACAGTGACTCCATGGGACATTTTAAGATTTGATATATGCTGTGTAATTAGTATCTGCTCTCTCAGACCATGATAAACTGTAGAGAAGGCATACTATATATACCTTGGATTCTCAGGTCCCGAGTTATTAGGTCAAGGGACCTACACCACAAATATGTAGTCATGGATTTTTGTGATTTTGGAGACCAGGATCCAGAGAGGGTGCCATTCACATCAGCCATGCTTTGGCATTGAGTTAGAAGTGGCCAGTACATGTACTCTGCCCAGGAAACTGCTTCTCACAGCTTTCCAGAAGAAATAGCAATGCTGTAGGGTGATTTTCAAGTTTATTATAAAATAAACCATAATACACATGGGATGCTATGTTTCGTATGAACTAGATTTTCCCCTTTTTTTTTTCTGAAAACAACCACTTTTTATCACTGCCACTAGTGTTCTCTAGATTTCTTACTCTAAAAGCTGTTCCAGAAATCGATAGATCCAGTTGACCAGATCTGAGGGAAATTTACCTGTTTTAACACTATTCTCAGATTACAATGATATAAAACTTTTTATTAACTCCTTATAAGTATTTTATTTCATTAGGAAATTAAACTATCTCCTGACACTAGAAGTCATAAGAGGTTTTGCAACCACCCTCACACATTAAACCTAGTTTTTATGTAAGCCATAGCCCATGTTTGGGGGTCACCTGAATATTCTCACCTGTTTATGTACATGGTAACTATGTGAGCATTTATAAAGTGGGAGGCTTTTGCAGGCATATATTTTAAATTTTCCAGATTTTGTTTCCTTTCAGAATATACCCATAGAAAAGAAGACTAAGTAATAGGCATCTACTTTTTTTAATAATTAAACTGAATTGATAGGAAAATTTGAGTATGTCAAAGGGTGCTAGTGGCATATGGATTATTTCATGCTTTTTTTCTTTTCTTTCCATTTTTTAATCTTGAAATTTTGTTGATCAAAATTGTACAGTCCTTTACTACAACCATTGAACAAAAATATGTTCTCCAAATATAACTCTTATATAGCTGCCACATATGTTTGGCAGCTAATGAAGATGGCATATCTTTATCTTCTCTAGGTGGAGATAAGGTTTATGATACTTTTTCCTTCTCCTTTTTTTCCTCAATCAGTGCCTAGTTTTGTCATGCTTTTTTCCCTCACATTTAGATAAATCTCACTTAGATTTTAAAATATGTTCCTCAACTCTTTACTTGCAGTTATCAGTTGTGGAGATCCAGGAGTCCCAGCCAATGGCATGAGATATGGTGATGATTATGTTGTTGGACAAAATGTTACTTATATGTGCCAACCTGGTTATACAATGGAAGCAAATAGCTCCTTAATTCGCACTTGTACTAGCAATGGCACGTGGAGTGGAGTAATCCCAACATGCAAAGGTACAACATTTATTTTCCTTGTCAACTATTTCTTCTATGACATTTACCTACAATGTTTATTGTAAATTGATAATTTATTGTGTATTTCCACAGAAACCAAAACTTACTTTTAGTATGAATATTAAAAGTGTAAAAATTGAATGGATTTCTTTTGGCTGCAGAAAAAGTGACTTCATCTTTTGCTTCTTTTCCCTTTTATATTCCTACAAGCACAGCATATTGAACATTTTTTATAGTTCTGTAGAATACTTTATTACTTTGCTGCTAAACTGAACTACCCAATATGAAAGAGTGGTTTCAATTTGTTAATTGCAGTTAGCACTTCATATGAAAATAACCATATATATGTCCCTGCTTTTACAAAAAGAACACTCAAACATGTAAAATACACCTCTGGGAAAGATCTACATACATACAAACCGAACTTTGTCAACGGCAAATTCATCTGAATCACTCTATCTATAATTCTAAGGTTTTTTCCTGATCCCTCCTTTATTAGATGGGCATCTTTAAGCATCACTTTGCTACAAAACGACTAAATCGTTCTTGTAAATTTCCCAATAAAGATTTTTCTGCTTCATGTTATTTTTCTCTACTGTGAAAACTAAAAGGATTAATCTCAAAATATTCATTTTTTTTCTCTTCTTCAAGTTGCATACCTGATTTTTCTAGTTTTTTTTATTGTTGTTGGGTTTGGGGTTTTTAATGTGCCCTGTTAAAATTTTAACAGCAGAAAATCTGAACATTACTGAAAAACGAACTTATCTGTCTTATAAAAATATTTTCTCTGAGAAACTCACTTGCTAAACCCTAAAACAACTTCTCTCTAGAGTAATTTTTCTCTCTTCCTGATACTGCATCTGTAGAAAAGCAGCATTACAACTTGGTGTTTTCTTTCTGGGTTCATGTTATGTCTGATCTCTAGTCTTTCAAAACTTAGTTAGCTACATTTGTACTTACTTTGTTCTTATCCATCTTCCTTCTGTTTCATTTTAAGGAAGTGAAGTAACATACCTGCTGAGCATTTTCCTCCCCTGAATTCATTAGTCAAACTTGAACAAATTAATTTCAAATCTCCACCATATTAGCAATTACTTTTCTTGCTGAATGCAGCTCCCCCAATATCTTACCAAGTCCAGTTTAATTCTAATTCACCTTTGACAATGTCAGTTTTTAAAGTTATTTTCCTGACATTCTTAAGGATGTCAAACTTTGAAATCCTCTTGACATTTCACTTTTTTTTCCTATTTGCATTGTGCTCATAGATAGCCTCAGCTTCAATTAAAAAATTATTTTAAGAACTGAAGAATGGACATAGTGGTCCTATTGACCAAGAGTCTGTCTGTCTCCAAGAATGGCTGTAAGTCGACAGCTAAAAGATCATGACAGAACAAGTGTTTATGATAAAGTCTCTCAGCCTCAAATTCTTATGGTCTACAGAACACCTAACTGGGACCAGGAGATCTAACTCTGATTTGATTGAAACAGAATCATACAAAGAAAGAATTTTACTATCAATTTTAACTTTGAGTTTTTGAGTCTTTCTGGTTTTGGGTCATACATATTTAAGGCTTGTATAAATGCTAATTAGTAATCCTATGAAGAATCTCTAGTGTTCTCAGAATTTCATTCTACTTTACATTAGTTTGTGTGAGTACATTAGATAAGTTAATAGTGTAATTAAAATAATATATAATATGCAGTAGTGTAAAATGTGTAACTATTAGTTTTTACAGTCAGAACAAAGTGCCAGGGTCCTTTGGTACTACTTAGTTAAAATAATTGGAAAATGAACTGGGTAGAAAATGGATGCATAATTGTCACTGTGCCATTGAAAGAGAAGATATAAATACTGCTCTGCTATGCTTAGTTGGAAAAGGATGCATGTTCATCTGCAATTAAATATTCAAATATTCTATCACTGTCTCTTTTGCAGACTGGCATTTGTAATATACTTGTAGTTCTTAAACTGAGAATGTTGTGGTATGCATTTATGCCTAAGGCTCTGAGCAAAATACAGAAGCATTCTGGCTTGATGCTGGAAGTTGTTTTGTTTTGCTTTTCTCACCCTGATATTCTGATGTTACATCTGTTTTCTTCTACTTCTTCTCTCCTTTCCCAATTATTCACCAGTATTTCCTCCCTTATTAGTCAGCTCAGAGGTTAAAATATACCCTTTTAAAAGGATGATTTGTGAAGCTCTTAGAGAATGAGGACAGAATTCTGCTGCTTAGAGCACTTATTTTGAATTGCTTTTATTAAAACATCATAAAAGTGTGGCAAAAGCTATCATGTCCTTTTCTGGGACAAACCCAAGGCCCCAAAATCTAGATTTGGTTTACTGGCTGGCAAAGGCTTATTTGATACTAGTATTCTTAAACAGCCATGAATGGTGCTGCTAAGTATCTTTATGGTCTACGTAACTGAGATTCTCTCACTGAAGAGAATAATAAGAATGGAGAAATGGTACATAGTGAACTTTGTGCAGGTTGCATTCAAATACATATTAATCATCACCTAGTGCCTCTGAATTCTTTTAAATCTGCAAGATGACAGCTGTTCTAAACATAAGTTTAAAGGTTATGGGTGCAGCTTTAAACTTCCTCCATCATTGAGACCTGTGTGTTCTCTGCTCGATTTTTAATCACCACATCTTCTCATTTATCCCAACTGACTTTACCAGATTAAATTGTATTCATTTTATTTTCTTTCTTTCTCTCTTCGTAGCACAGTTTCTCCAAACTCTTCTCTATTTTACCCTTTTGTCTATCTCATTCATTGTATCAACTTGGTCTAAATTTCACCCTTTCTCTTTTTGGTTCAGGTTTTCTCACATTTAATTTCTTTAATACCTTGTCCCCTTAAGCTTTCAATTAGCAATTGTCTGTTACTACATCACTGTCTAGTGAATAACACTTTTATCTTCATCACAACAGTTTTATCTCTTTATTTCTACTGCTTTCCTGTAGTGTTTTTCAGTCCTCTTGCCTACAACTAAATAGAAGATGTTTCTATTTTTTCCTAGGAGGCCTGGAAATTAGAAAATATACTGGAATACTTCTTGTTTGCCTTCTTAGAGGTAGCAACACTAACAGTTTCAAGGAGTTGCAAATCCTATATTTTGTTCCTCTTGCTAGAAACTAGATGCTTTTTGGTGATGAACTACTCACAAAGCAAATAGTAACCAAACTGTGGTACTTAGAAACAGGCCTTCAAGTAATATTTTGGAACAGCTGTCCTGGAATTTTATCCCTACACATTAATATCTGGCAAATGCCTAAGCTGATCAACAGGAAGAAAATATCTGATTATTGCCACACTAATAAAATATAGTTGTCTTAACAGACAAAAAAAATTTGTAGTAGATTACCAGACATATCTTAAATATTGCAGACGTCATAGTTTCCGTACTGATTTTTAGGTAGTCTTCCTATTTGGTTTGATGCAGCATCCTGGTTTTTTTAAGACACTTCATCAATCATCCACTGCCTTCTCAATGAAGGAAACCAGACGTACTAACTTCAGGAAATGTGGCAAGAATACAGTGAGAAAGATAGCATGTCCTGACTGTATTGTCCTCTAAAAAAGGTGAAATTAGTCCATATGGTTCTTCTAGTAATTGTGTACACCGGGGATATTTACAGCAGCTGGGCCTAATTATTTTAAATATTATTGCAGCTGTTACCTGCCCAACTCCTCCGCAGATCTCTAATGGAAGGTTGGAAGGAACAAACTTGGACTGGGGATTTAGCATTAGCTATGTCTGCTCTCCAGGATATGAACTCTCTTTTCCTGCTGTTTTGACTTGTGTTGGGAATGGAACATGGAGTGGTGAAGTACCTCAGTGCTTACGTATGTATTCACATTATAGTCTGTATTTTCCTGTTCAACTATAATGTTTTTTTCCCTCTTTAAAGTTTTCACTTTTTTTCCCTCCCTTCCCCAGTGGCTCCATTAATTTCAAGCCTGGGACAATTACAATCCTTCTAAAAATTTCTAAAATTTTCCAAAATTTTAATGTTAGTAGTAGATTGAGAAGCTTATGAGAATATCTGTGAACCCTGTGTGAGCATATAGGAGTCCTTAGACACAAACGCAAAAAAAAATATCACAGGCAATGTGTATAACATAATCCAAGGCAATTCAAGATTAAAAGGTGCTGTCTTGTTTTCAGATCCAGCTACATATGTGATAGGGTAACTTTCATTATAATCTCTTTTATTTCGTCATTACTCATCCTAAACTTCCTGTGATGTCACAGAGAAATTTTTCTGGCTGTAATGTTGACTAGGCCCTGGGTGATTCTGTGACAATTATCTATTTTTCACCCTGCAGTAAATTAACCTATATATTTTATGCAGTAAATTGTATTAATCTGAAAGTTATAAATAACATTGATGGGTTTTTATATTGGTACAAACTTCATTACAGTATCCAATCCCATTCATTATTTAATTTTTTTTTTAAAAGTGGTTGTGATTCTTCTAAGAGATATTCAATTTATTGCGCTGAAGAAGGAGGTTTTGTAGTTATTTGTAGAATAATTATACCACTCTGTAATGGTCTTCAAAAAGGAGTCTAACTGGAAGAGGATAATATCATATTCATGGCTTTACAGTCTCTGAAATTTAATTTGAACTTGCCAAGTAGCTGTGCTTGCCAGGTAGCTTGCTAAATGTTGCAAAATGCACTTCTCTGTTCTTTTACTAATTTTTTTTCATTTTTTATCTCTCCCTGTCAAAAATGTTCCCTATTTTGGCTGTATCCCAGTACTATGAAAGCATATCATATAGATCATCTTTTCTTGATTTTTTTTCCCCAATTATATTCTCATATCATCAACAGTTTCTGACTGCTGCTAAAACTCTGTGTGCCAGAGGTGTAATGTGATGAAAGGCATTTTTTCTGGAAGAAAAAGAATAAGACCACTATATGTTGGTTAAATTCTCTATGTAGAGCTCTTCTAGAGTCCACTATACTGTGAACATCAGCGACTGAAAAATTATTTTCATGATTTGTTCTTGATTGAAATATGTTGTCCTTAATTCATGTTTAGATACCACAAGCTATTTAGGATTTTTAAAGTTAGAATACTCAGTACTGCAATATACTCTGAAAAAGTGGGCTCTACCTTTAAACTTTTTAAAAGGTGTATTTAGCACAGAATGCAGCTGCCTGGGAATTAAAGGCTATTTCATGCAGATTACATTAATTGAATGTTGTTGATGTGCAATGGTTACTCATTGGCTTGCAAGAGAAAACAATTGGCAGCCAGCACTTGTCGAAGAGCTTAAGCTAGTTGCCATCTGGCAGAAATGAGGGGGAGCTGGTGAAAGTCATTCTCAATAAGCAATCTTTAAGCAGTTCTTGACATCAGAAATTTAGTTCCCAGCTTGGTTCCATAGAGCCTGTAGCTGAAGATATGCAAGGTATACTTATGACACAGAATGGAATGTGACCATGTCCTTGGTCGAGTATTTGTCATCTATGACCCAGTAAATTTGTTTGCTTAATTACTCATGGAGTATTTTCAGTACAGAATTGCTAGTTTTATAAGCTTGTCAATAGATGGCAAAAATGTAGACCTATGCCACAAAATTCCTAACTGTAGATATAACTCAGAATCATAGAATTATCATAGAATATAACGAATTGGAAGAGACCCATAAAGATCATCAAAGTCCAACTTCTGGCCCAGCACAGAACAACGCAAAAAGTTGTACCCAGGTACCTGAGAGCATTGTCCAAAGGTTTTTTAAACCCTGTCAGGCTTGGTGTCGTGACCACTTCACTGGAGAGCCTGTTCCAGTGCCCAAACACCCTCTGGGAGAAAAACCTTTTCTTGATATACAACCTGAACTTCCCTGACACATCTTCCTTCATATCATTCCCTTGGGTCCTGTCACTGGTGACAGCTCCTCATGGAGAAGACTAAAGGATCTAACTAGTACTCCAACTCTGGCGTGCCTTCCCATTGGTTATCACAGATGAACCTGGTTTTGTCCCTTTCCTTCTTCCAGTGTAGTTTAAAACTCTACTGGTCAGCCCTTCTAATTCCTGCACAAAAATAATTTTTCTCTTCTGAGAAGAGACAGTCTTCTGACTGCCATTGAATAGCAGTTGACCTGGTGTTGTATAGACCATTATATGATCAAAAACCCCAAAGTTCCTCTGATGACACTATCCTCAGAGCTATCTGTTGATCAGTTGGGTCTGCCTGTTCATTTCAGTACTCTTCCCCGATACTGAAAGGATCGAAGAAAACACTAGTTGTCCTCATGATCCTTTGAACAATTGTGCTAAGGCCTGAAATCTCTTTTGATTACCCTTGGACTTCTCTTTGCTACCTCATTGCTGTGGACATAAAGAGCAGCAGATAATAATCAGAGGGTTGTACCAGACTAGAGAGTTTTCTAGTAATGTCCCAGGCTCCAAGGAGGCAGCACACTTCCCTATGGATAAGGTCCGGTTGGCATATTGGGTCCTTGGTTTCCCTCAGAGGGATTCACCTATGAAAAGTACTGTTCTTTTTACTTGGCAGAAGTGGTCATGATGCAGGGGGTAGGTTATCTTGCCCTCCAATCCCAGAAAGACCTTCATTTGCATCTTAAGTTGTCAGTCCCTCCAGTTCCAGGGTCTCATACCCTTTGTTTCAGGGCACTTGGGAAGATGAGGCAGACTGGGAAGGGATTTGCCTGTCTCCCCAAGTAGTAACCTACTTCCACTTCCCATCATCTCTTAGATCCCCTCCTGCCTGGTCATGGGAGCGCAGGGGATCCTTTGTTTCTTGTGTCATGGTTGGCTGGTATATCTATCTCAGGGATGGTAGAATATGCCACAACTCAATCTCCTTGTCTGATGCTCTTCATCCTGAATGCCTCCTCAAGAAGCTCAGCCACCAGGCTGAGCATCTCCTCTACCTGGGCACATTCAAGCAGGTGTGCTCACTGCTGCCATCAGACACTGACAAGAAATGTGCTGTTAATCAGTTAAATTCCTTCTAAGAATGAAACTAGCCTCACGGTCTCCATGCCAGAACTCCATGGTCCCACTCTGTTAAAGGCTCTCAAAGTCCTCAGGAAAATATTTCCATTAAGAGTGGAAACACTCATAAATCTTCCAGGTCACTGCACCTTTAGTTTGTTCTAGTATCAAAGGGAAACTGCTGTGGTTTATTATGGTGGCTGGTTTCCACACTTACTGATAGAAGAGGAAGACATTCAGTAGATATTCAATGACTAGGTCAACTTGACTGACAACTAAGTGGTAGAGTTTACTTAGTTTTAGAAAAAAAATGAATCAATTTACCAAAACCTCATTTTTGAATGTGAGAATTGTTTTTCCCTTCAGAGTTGTTGTGACTTTGTTGGTGCAAAGAACTGTAAGGAGACAATTTCAAGTCCCTGTGTTAAAATTTGTCGAGTGTTTCATGTATTCTCAAATTGAGACAGAATTTTCCAGTGAAAGTATAACGACCATGATCTGTCATTCACAAATGAAGTACGCTATGTGTACACTGTGTGGCACTATCCCCAGTCCATAGATCTTTTCAGAATTTGGCCCATAATTCTGCACACAGTCCCCTGCCACCTAAAGTGATGAAATTGTATACATTTCTGGTATGTTACAGATTAAGCCCTTTTTCTTCACCAGTGTGGACGTGCATGGATTTCCCGTACAGTCAGTGTCTGTAGAAAGAAGCAAAGAGCAGGGGCATTTCATGTGAGCAGGTCCTTTGGAAAGCTTAAAACATGGGTGACAAAGATAGAAACATTACAAATGCATTTTGAAGGCTGTTGTTTGAGAGATATAATTTAAATTATGTTTATAGGTGAGAAAGGTGGAGCACAAAATTCCACTGTCTGTACAACATGTCTATTTAGAAAGGTTATTAAACACGTACGGGTTAGGGGGTTTTATTATTATTATTCAACTGTTTTCTGTCTGATATTCATGCTGTGTCAAGGAATAATATAGTCTGATGACACAGGGTTTTCTATAGCTGATTTAATTTCCTGGGTCAATTATTCAAAATCCAGCTTCTGACAATATTCAGTACTTCATACTGCAGAAGGCGGCCAACAAATTTGCTAGCAGTGCATTTACTCAGTAATGCCATGCTAAAGGCATAAGGAATCTTTAGGTGATAGGAATAAGGTAAAAATATCAATTTAAGTACAGATTTTAATAAGTGAAATTTATCCTGTCTAATAACAGTTTATTAGTATCTGACTTTTAGATTGCTACAGAAGTTTCTTTATGATGTTTTTTTTCAGTGTTTCTTTATTGTTAACTGTTCTAACTTTCAAGTATTGTACTTCCATACATACCAAATCTTACCTTTCAGTGAAGGATGAGGAAGCAGGGCTTTATGATTCCTAAAATCTATCTCCCAAATCCTTTAATCATACAAAAATGTTGAGCACTGAGTAGGTGGCGAGAAAGCAGGAAAGGAGGGAAGATTGACAGGAAAAACTGATACACTCTTAGATTGCTCTCTAAAGATTTGCAGGTTGATGTGGTTTGGGGCATGGGTGAATTGTGGATATTTGGACTCTAATAAAATAAGTTGGCAACTTGATTTATTAAGTGTCAGGTACTGACCAAACACACTATGTGGTGTTTTTGTTCATTTTGAACAACTATCAGAACTACTGCAATCTGGCAGACTAAATATTATATATCTATTCTCTCTGAATTCCTGTTAAATGTTTCCATATTTGATCTGTGTTTAGTAAAATAAATAAAAAATTTGGAGTAATTTCTTCACTTAGTTCAGCTAAGTGTTAGTTTTAATCTTTTTAATCAATGACACATTCCATTTCTATCATGCCTTTTTCACAGCAAAGTTTTGTGGTGACCCGGGAGTACCTGCTAAAGGGAAAAGAGAAGGCAAAAGCTTCATCTATCAGTCAGAAGTCTCTTTCAGCTGCAATCCTCCTTTTATTTTGGTTGGCTCTAGCACTAGGATTTGCCAAGCAGATGGAACATGGAGTGGTTCTTCTCCTCGATGTATAGGTATGATTATGCCCATGTACCAAAATTTCTTGAAATGCTTATTATTCCTCTTCTTGCTAAGTCAATCTAGGAGTTTTCAGTTCTTTTGAATTATCTTGGTGTTATTCTATACTCTCTAAGAATCAAATCACTTTATTTTTGTCTTTGTGATTGGCTTATTGCATGTTGCTGAACAAGCTTAATTTTGTCATACATTCATGTATTTAATTAAAATTCTGTAATCTGTTTTGTCTTTAAAATATTACAATTATTTCTAGAACCTACTCGCACAGCATGTGAAAATCCAGGAGTCCCAAGGCATGGGTCACAAAACAACACATTTGGCTATCAGGTAAAGTATACTGGGTTTTTTTTTATTAATTTGCATGTTTAAACATTTTTATACTACCTCAAAGTCTAGAAATATCTGATTAGAGGTTCAGCGACTGCTTCTGCAAGAGTTGATTGCTGCTGCGTTGCTGTGTTTCCTTATTTCTAGCTGTTGGATTACACTAACCCCGCGTCCCTATCAGCAATCAAGTTCTGCTTGGTTTCACCTTGAAGGCTTTCAGTATCCCACCATCTAAGTGCTCCCTACAATTCGTTAAATAGGCTTTTTCTCCTCAAAAATGTGTGTACTTGTCATAGGTTGACCATAAACCAATTATAGAAGTTGGACACGCCTCCAGATCCCATATTTAAAACGCAGAAAGCCGCAAAACCAGGTTTTTTTGCTTCCGGCTTTCGAACAGGTAACTGCGCCGCCCGCGCGGTCCGGCGAGGCTGGGGCCGGCCCCCAGTGCGGTGCGGACCTTTACAATCTTGTTGCTATTGAGCCTGCCGGCTCTGTGGGACCCCGCTCAGGCCACAAGCCGCTGAGCCGGCCTGCAGGGCCCGCAGAAGATCGGGCGGCTGAGATCGGGGGCAGGTCTGCAGCC